>QFEO01005917.1:0-15858 GCA_003316615.1 Amanita pseudoporphyria | reverse complement strand
TTTAGGTTGAAATCTGCTTCCAGCTTTCACCAGAACGGTCACGGCCGAGGTCGGTTGTCCGAGGTCGACGGAAGTTATTTTCACTCCAGCTGCGTCAACAACAGTTGCAAAATTGCGAACTATGCGCTGAACATTGCGCGCGGTCGACGCTCTGGCTGCAAGCATCGAGGATTTTTGTGCAAAATCGGGTGAAGAAGTTAGTTTATCCCGTCACCGTTGGTGATTATGTAATCGCCCTCTCCGGGTTCGCCCGGCGTGTTACATAAGCAATGCCTTATTAAATAACAAGTAGATAGATACAAGGACAAACTAACAATTTACGGAAGTAAAACAAATTCGAACATAAGGAAATCGCGGAGTCGAGTTTTCAAAGCCTTCGAGCGTGCGTTATGTAGTACATACACACTAAGCCCTCAACACCTTCCAGCTCGTGTAAATAGTCCGCAATCAGCTGATCCACTTCAAGGTCTGGGTTTGTTAGACCCCACTCTTTCAACAGAGGCATCACGGAACGTGGGAACCGCATACATATCCTCCTGAAATAAAGCCCTATGCGAGAAAGGGCTTCGTCCTGGTGCCAATCTCCAACTGGTATGGAATGAGAATCCAAACGTATATCAGTAAACTGCCCAGACTCTTCTAGATAGCGATGAACGCCGGACCCCACTGGTCGAAGTTGGCGGCGAAATTGAAGAGCGCCGTTAACGGCATTGAAGAATTGCACAGAAGCCGGCGCGTGCGTGTGCAGGCTAGCTTGGAAACTTGGATCGATAGAAAGAAAGGGGTCCCACTCGCCGGAGATGAAGAGTCCGCCGGGTCGTAGCAATCGAGCGATTTCCGATGTCAAACCCGACCAGTCCCGAATCTGGATGTGTCGAATTAAGCCAATCGATAACATGAAAGGCAGAGCGGGCTACCAACCCCCATGGATAAATCTCTGGCATGAATTATATCAAATGTTCCCTCTGACCATCGGAGTCGCTCGCTAATATCATGGATCTCGAACCGCGTATTCCGCAAGGGATATCTTGTAGCGATTGGGACTATTGGCTTGTGTGAACGTTAGTAATGCGTAATAGCATGACGCTTACCAATGTCGACTCCAATAAATAACGCTTCACGGAATGTTCTTCCCATATCCATCACCCTGCAACGCATCCAAAGTGATACTTTGTAGAAATTCAGCTGGGGTACGACTCACCACTTTCCAGTACCAGTTCCCAGATCTAGTACTTGCCTCCTAGGTTCTCCAACGTTCCACGCCAATACTTCATCCACCAGACCAATATAGCGTGCATGGAACAATCGATGGAGCAATTTATGAACCATCTTTTGTCTCTGAATAAATGAGCGTGTGATATAGATTCATTGAAATAGAGCCCTGTATGACGTACTCGTTGCTCGTGACCATCGACTGGCAATGGATACGGTGCATTTTCTACCGAGTGAAAGAGCGCCCCATCTCTTTCGCTGAAATAGCCTGGAAATTCTTCGGACTGAATTTCCTCGATTTCGTCTCTGTCTTCAACAGGGAGGGGCTCTTGCTCGTCCTCAGAGGTAGAGTCTTCATACTCGTCGGAATCGTCTTCATCCGACGAAATGGGGTCATGTACAGGGATTTCTGGCATCGTACGGTGTCGGTGGATAGACGTAAAATACGAGATGAGGAACTTGGGGAATGTACAAGCACAGAAGGCCTGAATAAATACTAGAATGCATATAGGCGAGATGCGCTGTGATGATGCCTGTAGAGTGCCGTGGATACGCAACATGAACCGACCACGCTGAAGCTGCAAGTGACACGGGCGCAAGCAATATTTGGCCCGATTGCGGTTCTGCAGGATAGGACGTAACTGTGCGAAATTCCGCCGCAAGTCACGGCCACCATCAAGATCGTCCTAAACTAGGACCCATAAGTCGGACGAGCAAACAAGTCGGGAAGGACCCATAGCCGAGTTAGTCGAGCTTTGACCTGATGCCGGTCCTGAGGCCGATTATGACAACAATATACCAACCAACGTCATGCCGTATTCGATCCATCTTTGCCTATCGCCCCGCTGTTTTTAGCGTGATGCACGCGTCGTGCAGGCGTTCTGCGAGTATCCAAGCTAAGCTGCAATCCGAAGCTGACGCAAATTGAGCCGAGTTGAAGCACAGGTTTTCATTGGCATTCATTTTCCTCAAGGGGCCAAGTCGTGCTACGTACTTTGCCGCAATACAGGGGTGGCTGGTACAAGCGTGGAAGTTTATTGCGTAACCACGTGAACGAGAAGTCTTACACCGCCACACTTTCACGTCACTGATACTAGCGATCTCTATGGATTTTAACCTCGATGCATTCTACTATGAGAGAGACAAACGGCTGAATATGCCTGACGAAGGTCTGGACGAATATGCCAACCGTCTGAGAGGCCCATTCAGAAAAAGGTATGATAATTCGCGGACGCATCGTTGGATCCTTCACAATTGTTCAAGTCAAGAATTACACGCATGCTCAAATGATTTGTTGCCCTCCTATGAACTCCATACGATGCCCGCCCAATCGCTGCCGCAAAACCGGAGTGAGACACACCCGGGGAGTGTCCCATTTGCGGATAGCCATCTGAGGTACACGCGTTGAAAAAGCTCCCTATATGCACTTCTGAACGTCTCGCACATTAGGGCTAATGAATGCGCAACTGGTTCGAAACCACTAGGATCCAGTATTCAGCCAGAAGGGCCAGAGAATGTGATTGAAAGGTATACTCTAATATCGGACAATTTCCAGATCGACGATAGCACCATCCCCCATGAAGCAATGCCCTCTTACCCATGGAAATACAACGATAAGGGTGAAGTGGAAAACAGGACGGAACATCACCCTTACTCCGGCCCGTCTCCACGTAATCATCAGTAAGCTGCTTTACTGTGGCCAGTGCGAAATGCATGGTTACACCTCATCGAAGTATCCTGTCGGCCGTTCACGTCGCATCAACATCACCGTACCAGCCCAAAAATGAGACTGAGAAATACCGACGAAATAGTCACATTGAAGAATTGATCAACACAGCACAAGTTCCATGTGCGCTTAATGAGAATCAAAGTCCACCAACGTCACCGATAGAAGGCGTTAGCGAGCCCTCCTCGAAGTCGCCCAATAAACGAAAAGGACGGGCTGGTAAATTGGCTCATGCCCGTTCAATGGCCGCCAAGCGCGCTGCATCTAGGCACGAGAAGTTGTCTAAACTGGGACATCAAATCGAAGACATTCGAGTCACATCAGAAACGTTGCTCAGAAACAAAATTTCCTCAGATGAGTCATCTGTTATAGAGGATGCATCGTCACGATCGTTATCTCCACCCTTGAGTGCACAAGCTACATTAGGTATGGCTCAGCCACAGACCGAGCTGAAACAGACACGAAGCAAAACCGAGGTGATCAAGAGGCGAGTGAAAGAAAAGAAAGGCAAAGAAAGGGTCAAGCAAATGTTGCCTGAAGATTATGCTAAATTTTTAATGAACGAGGCGCAGTCTGAACTTCGTGGAACTGCACGCAAGAAACATGTACAATTTCTCGCAGGTAAAAATATATTTTACACGGGAGGAGATATGCGCTACGCAACGGAAAGAACACGAAGTCGCATGGAAATTGTAAGCGCTTTTTCGTTTTACGACCTGCTTTTTTTTGCGAGCGAGTATATGCCACATCAGATCATGCGGTTTGGCGGGAATTTAGTGCCCAAATTTGACGCCGCCGTAGTTACACATATCGTGACGGATGCACAGATGCATCCTACTTTACGGGCCCTTGGCCTTAAAAGCCTCGATGACATACCCGACCATGTACCAACAGTCAAGTGGAGCTGGATCATCTCAGGCATCGGGAGAACCCCTAGTGCACTGTATAGTGGCGATTCTGATGTCAAGTTGGATGAGATCTGGCTCCATGCGGCGTTCAGTGAGCGCATTGATGCAGGCATTCCCCGAGTCACATCTTCCTTATCAAAGGCCAAAATGAGAGAGAGAACTATAGATATCTCGTAAGTTTATCGTGCAGCGAGTCCTTTCTTTATCACATTCCCAGCAGCCAATTCTCTCAGGAGGGCAATTCTGGTAGAGACGATGTAGGCGATGTCATAAGGGACATCAAGGAAGCTTCACCTCTCCCTTTGATGTCAGTTCAACGTCCCATAGTCAACCGCTATCAGTCTACCTCGTCGAAGGTTATTTTGGATGTTCCAACCGCCGTGCATGACCCACTGGAAGAATTTTACGCAGAGGCAAAAGCAGCTCGTGAGGACAAAGTTTGTGGTCCTGTCTCATACATAGTAATTGTCATTGATGGGATTTATCAGTGGTCTCATCATGCGGAGACTGAAGGTCCCGAAGTGGAAGCTGATTATTCAGATTATGAACCCAGTGACTTTGCTTTACCAAAGAGGGTGAAACTCTTGCGAAGATATCATGGTCGAAGCTGATGTTCTTTTCCCAGGGATGGACGTGTGACAAGCAAGAGGAACAAAGGAAGCCTAGTCCTAATCAAGATATCATAAACAAGGTTCGTGGATATGATTAGTATTGCTTATTTTGTTGGCACCGCTAAGGCCGTACTATCATGTAGCTACAAGAGCTTATGGAGCTCCACAAAGCCAAACCGAGTGATGATGATCGGTGGCGTGCATTTAGCTACAGCAGGTGTAGGTTTGTCCTTTCAGAATAGATATGTTGACTATATACCGTTTAAAAGGTATACGGACATTGAAAAGCTACCCTCGGCGAATCAGGACGTTTAGCGAGGCCCGTTCTATCCGCGGGATCGGTGAAAAAACTGCACTCAAGGTGAGCCATGTCCGTAGATATGAATTAACGCTAAGCACCTGTGAAAGATCATGGAAATTATTGAGACAGGCCAGCTGCGTAGAATCGAGTACGAGAAAACCGATGATGTCAAGGTCACTCGATTGTTTCAGGGTGTTTATGGTGCAGGGGAGAGAATGATTACAACATATTATTATGCCGCATGTCTTGACGTCATCTTCAGGTCCATCCACCGCCTTCAAGTGGTATGCTGCAGGCTGCCGTACCCTAGAGGATCTCTTGTCAGGGAAAGGAGGCGTCAAGTTGAACCCCGTACAGGAAATCGGGATCAAGTATTACAGTGGTTAGTCAGGTCAGACTCGAGGCGTAACGTGAGATATTAACAGTATTAGACATCAATAATCGGATGCCTCGTGATGAAGCCAAGGCGATCTTTGATTCTATTAAGCCCATAGGTAAGCCTGTTGGTCAGTCCTCTTTTCGTCGTCTTCAGCTGGCGTAGCGTTACGGCTGGATCCGAAGTTATTTGTAGAGATTATGGGAAGCTTCAGGAGGTAAAGGCGTGCATGCATATAGGCCTCGGCGCTCAAGATATTATTCCTAGGGGAAAAGTTGACTGCGGTGACATTGATATATTGATCACTCGCCCGATAGATGATGGCAAAACGCATGCAGGTATGGGACACGGCGACCTATCTTTCATTACTCAAGAAATAGATAGGCGTCCTTTCTCACCTTCTTCAAGATCTCCATGCTGCTCAGATTTTAACAGAAGACCTTGCGCTTCCAGAGGACCACAATGACCTTGAGGCCATTTACCGCGGCCTCTGCCGCCTACCGAAAGAGGGTTCTAGGCGCAGAAGGATTGACTTCTTGACTATTCCCTGGCATTCGAGAGGTGCCGCCCTCCTGTACTATACGGTAGGCGAACTAATGAAGATCTTTGCTGATGTTAACTGGGAATCGCACATTTCAGGGTGATGACATTGTCAGTATTTTGACGTATGTTGATTGCAAACTCTGATGAATCTGCAGTTTAATCGGGCTATGCGGATGAAGGCGAAGGTGATGGGATACTCACTCAACCAGAGGGGATTGTTTGCTGGCGTCGTGCGAGATCCACACGATTGGCATGTGAAGACGAATCCTGGTTGAGTTTCATTTTTAACCATCCTGAAACATCAATACTCATTTCTCAACTTAGGCAAACTTATTGCTTCAGAAACAGAGGAGGAAATTTTCAAAATATTGGAAGTCCCGTGGCAAGAGCCCTACGAACGGGTTCGGGGATAATAACTTTTTACCCTTTGCACAGTTTGGTAGCACGTTAATTATTGTTACTGTGCTTCATTTTGCGGAAACGTACGGTCCTGATCTTCAAAACCGGAACACCGGCATATATTCGGCGGCGACAGCAAATGCGCGGAAGCATTTTTTGGTCGCTTAGCTGGATATGGGATAGCGTTAATGCACGGACCCAATGATCAAGATCACCATCACGTCTGCCTGTTTCGTGACTCCATATGTCATATGTATGAACATACTAAATAGACCAGTGTTTAGTCTTTTGACGTCAACCGGAAACAATCGAGAGACAGATAATTGCTTGCTACCGCTGCCATGGGTCCATTGATCTATTGCAACATAAAAGTTTACGGAAGAGCAGAACAGTCATATCCGTCGCCCCTGCGGCAACATCAATTTTTCTTCTACATTTTACGTACATATCCTCCCCAACCATTTCTTCCTCTTTCTACAACTCTCTCTTACCTTTCTCTTTGTTTTATTACACATCCGACGGATTCGCCATAAGCGAACTCCTGATCAGCGTCCTTGATTGGCGTAGTGAGTCCCTTAAAACGCTTGTTGCGGGCTTCTTCGCTCTCGCGTCTGGCAGGTTCTCAATTTTCTTCCAGACTAAAAAAAGAAAAACCTTACGGTATTGTTAGCCTGGTTCGACCACTCCGTTAACACAAAGGAGGTTGGCCATTCCGTTCCATACCATGAATAAAGCTCATGAGAGGATGGTAGCCCAACTCACCTACTTTTTCTGGCCCCGACCATCTGTCGATCTGAGGCTCCAACCCAGGCTACTCCATCAAGAAGGCGTACAATCATCTCACCATGTTGCACACTAAAATGACCTCCACATTTCTCGTGTTAATTTTCCTTACATGTGCGGAGTTCGTTCGGGGTTTTACAGGCGACGGTACGTGTACCTCATGTCTGAACTGGGACCTTGCCCACTATATCTGCTTAAACGTTGCTTCCAGCCACGTGGTATTACACGGGGGTAAGAAATGACATCCTTACTCGTTCAGCGTGACAGAGTTAATTAACTCGAATTCCCCACAAGGCCGGCCATTGCGGTGCGCAAAACAAGGACGCGGATATAATTGTGGCCCTTTCGACTTTGGAATACGGAGTCGGACTCCGCTGTGGGCAAAAGATAAAGATAAGCTGTGTGTTTATCCCGTATCTGTTGTTGCTTTATGTTAAGCATGTGTTTCTGTTTTTAGATTTGGGTAAGACTGTAACGGCGACTATTGCAGACTCGTGCCCCGGATGCAGTCGATACAGTCTCGACCTGTCACCAGCGGCTTTCACGGCTCTCGCGCCCTTAGGAGTAGGACGTCTTCAGGTCACCTGGAGCTATTGATCAAACAACCAAAAAACCTCATCATTGCATTGTTTTTGCTTGTTGCATATACATCGAACTTTGGACATTTTGCATTACCATTAGACTCTTTTTGACTCGTCACTCATTTACTCTTCTGTCGTTCCTTTCCAACTACAATCTAGATTCCATGTTTTGTTTTCAGGACCGCCAAAACTGCATTGACAACTGAACAGCCGCTGGGCCAGCGATTTATTCTACACACACGTACTATATTCCTAGTGTTAATAATAACGAGCTATATACATCATAATACATCGCAATACAAGTTGATATACATAAGATCCGAAGCAGTGGATAGCAATAAATGAAATGCAAAAGTGAGAAAACAACCAACCCGACGAAAAAAACAATAGCGTCGACAATGCATCTAAGTGTTTCACCCATCTTGTCCCAACCCGGTGCTGTTCTTATTAGTTCAATATGATGTTCCCAATTTTTAACGGATTATTCTTCCCGGTCCTTCCTCCTAGCCTCTCGTGATCCCTTCCGCCACGTTCGTCTCTATCATCACGAGCGTCATATGCACCACGACCATTACTTTGTGGATGGAGAACAGGGTATACGGTGCTCGCTGAGCCGGCATTCACGGAACCAGAAGAGGTAGCACCAGGCAACCCATGACTAAGCGCAGAGTTCGTATCAGCCACGCTTGAAGTACCCGTGCTTCCAGGAGCAACCATTGCACGTAAAGGCGCAAGCTGTATGCGATCGTTAGTATTGCTGACCGCTCCTGCTAGCCCACTCGCGCTCGCTGGTATTGAAGGACCAGTGGATGCTGCAATGGCGGGAGCGCTAGGAGCCGTCGGAGCCGTAGTCGTTGGCTGCACCTGCTGAGTGTTATATGCATCCCCCCATGCGACAGGCGGGGCATATGAGGCTGTTGGTGCTCCCCACTGGTCAGTTGTAGGCATTGGGGGGGGATGTCCATATGCATAGCCATACGGATGGGGCGGGGGAAGTGGATAATGCCTTGGCTGGTGCTGGGGATGAGGGGCGAGGTGAGGTGGATAGGGTCCGTAATGAGGTTGTGGGTGAGTGTGAGAGTGGTAGACCCTTGGCTGTGGAGATGCTCCTCGTCCGTAAGGGTTTGCGCCGTATTCCGCATACCCTGCCGCAGGTGGCGCTGGAGGAGGCATTGTGCCAACAGGTTGTCCGACTGAGCTGCTGGGAGAAGAAGTTCCAGTTGGAACGGGCGCATATGGCGACTGATCATAATAGGCTGGATATGGATATGGAGCAGGCGCCTGCGCATACATTGGGGTTGTATATTCATAGCGTGGTGGCACATGAATGGATGGCGGAGCAGGTGGCGGCAGGGTCGAATAATGAGGGTGCGGTGGATGTTGTGGATGGTGATAATGTGCATATAGATCGTACATTTGCTGCTGCGGCTGAGGCGGAGGCGCTGGCCATGCTTGGCCAGGATATGGAGGTGCGTATGGTTGTTGAACGGGTGGACCTGCATGGTGAGTTACATGACCAGTCGATGGGGGAGGTATATGGGACGGTGGTGGTATATGTTGTGTTGGTGGGGGAGGATGGTGTGATGTAGCATACTGTTGGGAAGGGGGCGGTGGCACTTGTTGCTGGGAGGATTGTTGGTGCAGTTGGCCGGAATCAGACCGATACACTGTCGTTGGTTGCGTCGATTGTTGTGTAAGTTGCTGTGGTTGTGGTTGTGCCTCATACGAAGAGTAACTGGCCGTTCTCCCGTCATATACTGGGGTAGTATTGATGGGTAAGACGCCACCGGCGGGATTATCATGATTAGGAGGTGGAATGGTCTGTGCATTTTGGGGCGGTGGTATAATAGGACCAAGGCTCGGATCGATCGGCGCAGGTGGCCATTGCTGCGATGGTTGTGATGTACTGAGAGCGTTGCTATCTGTATTGGCTGACGACTCGGTAGGGTCTTCGATTCGTGTTCTCTTCGCTAGCGGTCTTTTTCCATCATGGTCTGCCTCACGCTCATCGTCATCATTTGTTGGGTCGTCAAGGGGTTGCAGAGGTTCCAGTGCTTGAATTGGCCGTTTTCTGACACGAATATCCTTGCGTATGCGAATTTTGATGCCTTGATCAGCTAGTGAACATGATAAAGGTGTTGATTCTGTATGAAAACGTTAGCAAAATCGAGTTATAGGTGGATCATTACGTGCCTTCCATGCCAGGGAATTTTTTTGCGGTATATACATAGAAGGGGGCAGAATATATAGACTTGCAGTGTCGTACATTATTTCTGTGCCATTTCGTACGCTAAATTGTTTATATAAGCGCAAAATCCACTCACCCAACTACTTCGAACAGGCTCAACTTCAACCGGTAGCTACCCTCGGTCCTTACACTGAGATCTGGGAATACAAAGAAACCAGCATCTGTAACATCAGGAACGTCAGTAAATGCTCGCAAAAGTCTTCATCAGATGAGTATTTTACTCGCCTTCGTTATTATTTTGTGGATCCTTCAAATGGTACAAAGATGACACAACAGAGCCTGTCGTACATCGTGTCCTTCCATCCTAGGATACAAGAAAATAAGCATGGCATGCAAATAACGCCTGGAACATACTTTAAGCCAGTGCAGTTCGGCGTCATCATCAGGTTTTGCTAGACTTGCAAACATGAAGTAGTATGGATTTTGTAAGTAGGACTGCGCATATGATACGACGTCTCGTGGGTTGGACGGGTCCGAGCGAGACGGTGACTCAGTATCAGAACCTGAAGCACTTGAACGACGTCTACGGGGCGAAGATCGTCCGTTCGGGTCGATCACCCGCAGTTGAACGATGGGCGGTGGGTCGATGGGACGGCGGTCCGCTTTAGAGTAATTATGAAGATATTACGACGGCGATAAGGAATCGTTCTCGTACCTTTGCCACCTACGCCGCACATTCTGGCCTGCTTAGGCTCTTGTCGAACCACAAGTTCATATTCCCTAGAGGTGGCAATAGCATTAGGGAAGGCAGAATAATCGTGCAAATCAGGGGTCAGCATGGCGGCAAATGGGGGGAAAGCGAGATCGATCAGTTAAATGCATGCAACAGAGGGCCAACGAGTGTTAGGATGGAGCATAAAATGCCCTCGACTCTTGGCGATTGGAAGAGAAAAATGGCGGTTTGGAAACCAAATGAGCCGCGACCAAGAACTCGGGACGAGCGACAATAACCGAGGGAATGTACTCACAGTCTATCTCTTTTGTATGCGTACGGGGCACCCATTGCACTCGTGCCCGTCAAAACCGTGGCTGACGAGTCACCTGGGCCTTGCTGGGCAGCACGATGGTTATTATCCATGCGTAGAAGACGGCGAGGCGTTCGCCCGGGAGGATGGTGAGGGCCAGGCAAGATGGGCTGTATATAGAAGGCGATCAACCGTACCAGTTTCCTGGCTGCAACATCATTCCCATGTTCCCCACCAATCTCCCGTTTCGCTTTCCCGCGCCAGCTCTTGGGCCTCACTCGCTCATCCCTTCTTTTGCACCCCTTCCGCGCGCATATATTCGCTCCACAGGCTTTATGAGACACCACACGTCCCATAAACTCAAGCTTGAAGCTCATCTGTTCTCCGTTTCATCTGTTGCACCTGACAAAGCCAGGAACACGTTTCCCATGTACGTCATGCATTTACTATCATGCCCCCCACATATTAAGGCTCTGAACCAAACATTTCACAAGCGCTCTTAAGGAGCCTTACGAATCTCATGGAAAACTCTAGACCGGGAACAAGTCATGCGCAATGATGGTGTCTTGGTAAATTAGGAAATGCCGCATGCCATTGAGATCTGGATCACTATTCATTAGATGATTCCGAGAGCAGTCCAGCCCTGCTTACTCCTTGCGACATGAAACAAAAGGAAAGTCAGTTATTTTTTTTTCAACTGGTTCCCCATTTGCTTCCAAGCCCGTGGGGTTATATGCTTCAGATAATATTCCAAGTATCGCGGACCAGGTCTACGTGATACACGTTATTGCCCGATCCCCAAAAGGTATAACCAGCACGTGTTTGCGGTAATGGAACACCAGACTATGGTATTCTCAAAGGGATCCCGTTTTGTCTACTATGACACACGCCCACAAATTATGCCATGGTACTACTCCACTCAAATTCCGGTTGACTGGTGAGCAGCAACAGATCTTGGAACTTGCCGTGACAGGATTGCATGTCTTCCCTCTTTTCGGGACTACTAAGGCAAACGGCTTCTTGGATCACATTCCCTAGAGTGATGGCTCTGGGTCCCCAAACCTTGAACTATCTTTGAGCTGCCTTTTGGCGCCTTGATACCTCACAGAATTAGAAAGAAGAACTTATAGTGAAACTGCATACAAATACGCCACCCGGTCTCCCTCCGCAGCAGGAGCAACTTTGTACCGCATGCTTGGAGGCTGGCTATTCGGCATTTGTTTTCGCTTAACATAGATTATTGGAATATCCCTCCGCGGATCAGGTGGATATTTGAGTGACGGGAACTTGCAGGGAAAGGTTCCGGAAGTCGTCAAGATCCTGTTAACCTTGTATATCTATACAAGCTATTCCGCTTTTCCTTAAGCTTCACCGTCATGCGGTGTGCGGCAGTTGAGCGTTGATTTGTGACTACCATGACAAATAAGCCATTCAATGCATCGGCGCACGTATTTAACGCCGAAAGTACTGAAAAAATGCCATAGTAACCTTCCCAGTACATATTATCATATTATCAACGTCTAAAGGTCACTGGATAGGGGTTTGGTTGGTGCGCAATTTCGTATGTTAGCCTGTTGACTTTTTGTTTACTAGTCTTGGGGTTCACCTTCAGCCAAAAATAATCAAACCTGTACAACCTTGTGCCGGTTGTACCAGTCGAAAACAAGCTAGCGCACCAACAACTTGGAACCTCAACCCAGCAAACACCCAAATAAGATCGACTTGTACCACAATTCCGTAAGAGGCGTTTATTCCCACAATTCCTTTTCCTGATCGGAAAGTTTGTTTCCGTCTTTTGTTTTTCATTCGGTGAATGTCCAGTAAGTTAATTATCTATTGGAAGGTACTTTTAACTCATCAAGGTTCAGTTTTAAAGATGGAGGAAGCATGTCAGTGACCGCATGGAGTCATCGTCTGAAGTCTGACCAAAAAAGACTGTTCATCAAGGAACTAGACAGATGAATGACATCCTTAGCGACCACAGGCGGTGACTTCGGACAAGTCTGATGTTATCTTCGTTAAACACCCACGTCTCCATGATCTTTTCTTGACGCTACGCTTGTCTATTCCCTTATGTTGTCATGTCAATCATGACCAAGAACCCCAACTCGGCAGCGGGCTCTATCGAGCTGAAAGCAAGGTTCTATGGGTATACAGGAAAAGCAATTTCGGTCCCTTCCGTAAGGGCCCGAGCTGTTTTGAGCGCCATTCATAATGAAGGGGCTATTGCTGGAGGTGTGCTGGGTGGCGTGGTGTTATTGGCGGTGATATCCTTTCTTATTCGTATTTTCCGACGACGTCAAGAGGCGAGGCACGTACCTCTTGTATTCCCGATGTATCGTGAGCATTTGCATTCAGAAAACGTGCCACGACTCACATGGGCCTCCAGGCACACCAACCTACGTTGATCCGGCCCAGGAAATGTGCAGGATCTCACAATGCCAACCCCCACTAGTACCACTAAGGATGAATTGTTGCAACGATTCATTCACACGACTCTCTATCCACAAACCACTATTGCCTGACACACCTAATGTTTCCAACGCTTATACAATAAATAATCCCTCTCATAGTATGCCGTTAGCAGCAAAACCGGGGTTTACTTCACCTTGCCTTCCCCTGCCTCCCCCGCTGAAACACTCAAAAACTCTTCGACCGAAGCTATCGCCGTCACTTAATAACGTCAATGTTTCCGCCCACTGCGGCTGTCCGAACAGGGAGACTTATCACACCACTTCGTCTTACGGGAGGAGCTTTCTACCTCGTTATCAGCGGAGCTACACTCCTTCCTACGTAGAGGATATCCCACCTGCTTATCAAGGTTAGACTTATGTACTTCTATAAATTCCTGGTGTTTCTTGATTTGAGAAACATTGTGTAATCGCTCTACCTTACGTCCAGATATATTTATCATGTTATTTTCCTGTATCATGGGCGCTGTGCGCCAAACGAAATGTTATTGGTCCGGGGGTTTCAAATGCCCGAGCTATTGCCCTTGTGTCACAGGACTGTAAAGCACAGGTGCTTTGACATTTCCTGAGCAAACCAGAAAAGTACGCCGTGCGCACACAAGCACAAACATGAGGCAGTAGCCGCTAATTTTAGCACAATGCCATCGATGCACGCCTCGAGTCAGTCACTGCCTCGCGGTCCTTGACTCTCCGCTCCTTCCTTTGTTGATCTTTAACCTTGTCTCCCTCCTGGGATGTCCAAACCAGCCGTTCAGGCGCCTCAACAACCGACAATCAATCCACAAGTGCTGCAACAGAATCCGGATGCCATTTATGAAGCATATTGTTCGTTGATCCGTACTTTCTGGCAGTATAAACGTTGTCCTTATCCTGGACCTATAGCCGATATACGGACAGATTGTCCTATCCTGATATGGATGTTATCCTTGAACCGGGAATATACTAGACAGGTGGGCCGTTATCCTAGTCGCATTCGTTTGGCGCCGTAATTGAAACGCCTGGATGACAGGAATATGAAGACTGCTGGCAGCTTGTTAGGGACTGTATACCTCACGTCAATATCGAGAAGAACCCTGAGAATGCCGACAGTTTCAGTACGTTTGTTTGTCTTTTCCCTTCCCATTCATTCATCCATGCATCCATTCGTCCATGCATCCATGCGTCCATGCGTCCATTCGTCCACTTGAATCCAGGACCATCGTTGTCCGTATAACTTGATTTGACGAACGCTACCAGGACAGATCATAACGGAAATGCTGCCACTGTTGATGATGCGACATCGTCGGATACCACGCGCAAAGTGGAGAGATCGGGTCAGTCCAAGTGGAAGACACTGGATAGAACAAGTGCGTTTGTTTGTCCGTTGCTGTTGTTGTCGTTTCTTGACACCACTCATGTCAAACAGGTACATGACTCGATGCCGTATGAGAAATGGGTGCATTCTATGATTGGGTATCACCTCGACATTCAGGGATCTCTCTGTGGTATGGCGATGACTCAGGGAACGCGCAATAGGGTGCTTAATATCGGTCTGGCCATCAAGCAGCTTGCTGTGGAACCTAGAGGCGTCAGCGTTTCCGCTTATGCCGAATCACAAGCTCACAAGGTATACTCCAAGTGTTTTGACATAAAATGGGTTACCGTTGTGCTCACTCTACTATTACCACCGTAGCTAACGGCACTCGAGAAAGAAGCCATCTTCAACAAACCAGATGAAGTCACACTCCGGCGCCTAGCCATTATCCTCGCTCTCAAGCAAGCCTATATCAGGGCCATTGGGCAGCCCATCGGGTTTGACTGGTCCCGCCTCGAATTCAACATCGAGGAGCGGACGGCCACGGGAGACGGGAACATGCTCATCGGGTGGGAGTTTCGGATATTCAAAGCCAATCTAGGTGTCATTCGCCGGAATCGGCTGTACGAAGAGCAGTACCAGTGTGTATGCGCGTTCTTTAGGGGCCATAGGCATGTTCGGTATATCTGGCACGAGACGACAAAGGAGCTGTCAGAGTGGGTGCAATTTATCAATATTGACCAAATGTTGAAGGTTCTTCCCAAACTCTCTGCGTGAGGTGCGGAGAGTGTTTATGGTAGATACGACTTTTAGAGGATCAAACTGTGTACGTCAAGCTATACCTCACATTTTATACCGTCTTGTGTTCCGGCTTTCCTCCCTTTCGTGAACAATGTGTAGGATATATTTATGTGGATAGCCCACTATACCGCGGAATAAGAATTTTATATGCATGTGCGTGGTAGATCTTGTGACTCGGGAAAGCGGCTGATCCCGGAGTGGATTCCCACGGATCACCGTGGTCAACCTGCGCGATGACGGTGCTGATTGGCTGCTGTAATTCTGGTCCCGCAGCTCCCCTCCTTCGGTCGTCACCCTCCTTTCGTCCATACCCCCATCTGCGCCCTCTCTGCGCTTGTTGCCTGGCCGCAGCACCCACAATACCCTAACTAACATACCGTGGCCGTCCCGTCAACCCTTAGCCTGGATATCCACGCCTTGTCATGACGCTTCTACGCCCACCTCTTGTTGTCCATTATTTCGGCCTTTTGCTATTATTGGTGCAGTCTGTCTGCGCCGTGACGGTGTATACTGTAAAAGGCCCAAAATCTACCCCAACACCATCAATGACAAGTCTCGCCCCAGGCGCAACGTATACTGGACCGGCTGCTTATGACCCCACAACTCTGCAACCTCCTGCTGTCCCTTCCGGATTTCCAA
>QFEO01005908.1:0-17571 GCA_003316615.1 Amanita pseudoporphyria | reverse complement strand
AGGCGGCGTTAGTGCAGTCACAAGATGTAATGAAACGAAATGCGGATAAACATCGGAAAGAAGCCCCGGAATATAAACAAGGGGGAAAAGTATGGCTGTCCACCAAAAATATACAATTACGAGATCGTCCCACAAGGAAATTGGCAGAGCGATGGATAGGTCCTTATCTGATCAAACGGATAATCTCGGAAAACGCCGTAGAATTGGATTTACCGTTCAGCCAGAATATTCACCTGGTGGTTAATGTCTCTCAGATCAGACCCTATGTGAAACCCACAAAAGGACAGAAAGTTTCCCCCCCACCGCCGGTGGAAATCCAGGGGCAAGCTGAATACGAAGTAGAAGAAGTCGAAAACTCCAGACTACGCCGCGGCAAATTAGAATATCTAGTACGGTGGAAGGGGTATTCCGAGGATCACAACACCTGGGAACCCGCAGTAAACTTGACACACGCCAAAGCTAAATTAAAAGCCTTCCATCAGAAGTATCCAACGGCCATTAGATATGTCCGAGCAGCGGAAATGGATCAAATCCCCTTTAGGCCATATGAAAATTACACAGACCCCGAAGTGTGGGAGAAAAGATGGATACGATGGAAGGGTAAAGGGTTAATGACGGATGTAGAGCTGCGCGAAGAGGTCCATGAGGACAACACCTGTTCGAGTCAAAAGAAGCCCGATGCAACAATTCAGGAGCCATAAAAATGCCCCATCCCATGCGATCCAGACGTTCTACCACTCCCGTCCTTCAGTCTTCCCTCTACGATCCTGCTGCAGTGCCCTTAATCGACTTAGTATGCCAGCGACAAAAGTCCCAACATATACGACTACAAACTTTGGATCCACGTAGACGGAGAAAACTGCCCACCCCTGATTTACCCAAACGCCCCCATTCTCCTAACGATGAATTTGATCCCAACGATATCATTATGCCTAGCCCTTCCTCATCCCGTATTCCCCCCCCGGTTACCAACTGCGGCACCATGGAGCGTATGATGGACGTTCATCAGGCCCTTTCAGGACTACTGCACCACCAATCCTTTGTAACGCTCAACGTCGCGTCCCAACCACCTGTGCCGATGACCCAGCAGGAGATGAACCGCTGGACCTGGGAGTACGAAATGCATCAGACGTTCCTGAACGTCTGCCAGGCCCTATTAGATAACGTCAAGGATAACGTCAAATTACTGAATGATTTAAAGCGTGGTGGGCCTATCCCTTCTTTTCTAATGGCAGCGGGACCCCAGAACTATGTTGATGACAAAGTACATGCGCAGGCTGCGGGTTGGACCATTTAAATACAGGAGTCCTGAGTACGACTATAAACTCCTCGCCGCTCCTCGACCGCGCACCCCAAGTCTTACGTCTACCTTCATCCCCATCCCCCTTCATCACCGCTTTCTTATCCTTTTATCAGAATGGTCAAGGCACGCCGCACGTCTCACCAAACCCTTCCCTTGGCGGCCTTCTTGGAACTCCCGACGCCTTCTACTCTGCCTCCACCTCGCCCGACCCCCTCTTTCACCCTCCACTACTCCCCCAGCATAGCTGTATGGGTGGACCTACTCGATCACGGTCGTTCCTGGAAGGAGGTACCTACGCATCTGAAGAGAGCTCTGCGTCAGGTGGAATATATGCACTGTAAAAGGATTTCAGGGTTTGTGGAGGTGAACAGAGTAACATTTTATTAGATGCCGAATGGACTCACTGCTGTGGATGCCTTACGATACTCCACCCGCATCGCGGAAAAATATAAACGGACTACAGTTATGTTTTCTTTTACTTTACTTTTCCATTTCTTTTCTTTTGCTATTCTCAGAGAGAATGGCCCTAGAGAGGGGGTGATGTTATGAACGGTCACATTTGTTACTTATCACATGATACTATCTCACCTTTGCGTACATATGTTTACCTTGTTCTATTCTTCTTACTCATCGTTCCGAACTATTCCATGGATGACTCAGACAGACTATTATTAGTACCTTGTAAAACGTATATAAACCCCAATGAAATACTAAGGGAACTCAGTCAAGTTCTCTTAGGGTTTCCCTCAGTCAACTTATTATCGTCATGATAAGACTCTGTTTCGTCTCTTGTCTATTCTCTCTCATAGTCCTACACGGACTTAAACTATTCTATCAGAGTTATCGGTTGAACTCTCAGCGTTGTGTCACACGGCCTGAGGTGGTCTTAACACAAATGATTTGACTTATAATATAATGTCTAGGTTGATATTCAGGATGTGGTTGAGGAGGATATGGGAAAGGGTAGTGGGGAAGATGAGGAGGGTGGTACCAGAGGCCTATCTGTGGTATGATTTATTTTAAAGTTCAGAAATTATATTAACATAGTCAAAGGGTGACCATCAAATTGAAGACCAGCCTGGGGACAACTTTTTTGGTCAAAATGAAGGTCAGTTAGATGTTAAGGCTATTCAGCAACTCACCTTTATGTTTAATAATGAGTAGATACTCAGCCAGATGACCTACTAGTTCTTCAGGGTGCTTCTAGAGCCACAGGTGGTTTATTTCATGGAAAGGCTCAGGGGAATGTATTCAATCAGGGGGATTCTGTGGAA
Source organism: Amanita pseudoporphyria (assembly GCA_003316615.1). NCBI lineage: Eukaryota > Fungi > Basidiomycota > Agaricomycetes > Agaricales > Amanitaceae > Amanita > Amanita pseudoporphyria. The sequence goes on along the minus strand of QFEO01005908.1, from coordinate 14,994 downwards.
ATGTCAAAGAGTGACATTGGAATCTGCAGTCATAAGTGGAATATACCACTTCCATGCATCTACTGCAGCATACACAGCATTCTGGAATAGTGTGCATGCTGACAAAGTTTCATTATCTGGTAGAGTCAGTCACAGACAGATATGGCATGCTTTTGTCCAGGGATCAATAAGATTCTTAGGATCCATGTCAGGTATAAACTTAACTTTGAGAGACAACCTTCCTATTAATGAAGTGACAAAAGAAGCATACTATGTGTTAGGTGAACATGGCATGATCAGAGCTGCTAATGGGCATGCCTGTAGTGAATGTACACAAAAGTACAAGAGAAGAGTAGACTCAGAAATAGATGATGATCAAGATGATCAATCAGGCATTGTGGGAATGGATGAAACAAATGCTGAGGGTGTGCAACAGCAGGTGATTGAGGAGACCACATCACCAGTGAAGATGGTTGTGGTAGATGGAATTGTGATGGGACACACAGTGTGTGCATACCCAGAGTGTGTATCAGAGTTAGCCAATGCACATGGAGGTGTATACTGTGCAATGCATGAGAATGAGCATGGAGCAAGGTGTCATGTTGCCAATTGTACTAGGATGAAGTACCAAGATACACTGGCCTGTCATGCTCATCAGGAAAAGTGGACAAGATTTATGAGAAGTCATAAGAAGAGAAATTTAAATGGATTCAAGAGAGCAATCAGGAGATCAGATGATGCTTGGCCATGGGTACAAACAAATCAGCAGGTGCAACAGCCACATGATGAGGAAGCAGGCACATCCAGGAACAAAGATGCCTTTGTACCATCTAGAATCTATTGTGTAGAAACCATTTGTGCCCCATGTGGGGTTGTAGTGACAGGGGCCAAATTTGCAAAGTCAGAATCACCAACAAATATCCTAAGATTCTTAGAACATGTTTATCCAACTGATGAATCAAGACCTGATTACATCTGTATTGATAAAGCATGCCAACACTTTACACTCCCCCACATGTCCTTGTGGACTCCTTATGGACTCCCTGTAGACTCCTGGTAAATTGACATAAAATGTGCCTTTCAACAAGGAGTGGACAAGGACTCCTTGTGGACTCTTTGTTCACTCCTTGTTCACTCCTCATTGACTGCAAAAAAGTGAAAAAATGCCAGGAGTCATCCCACAAGGAGTGGACCAGGAGTCCTTGTGGAGTCCTGCTCACTCCCTGCTCACTTGTCATCACTATAACAATGGCAACAGAAGTCTGTTATAGTACATAATGTTACATAACAAATCTCAATAACTACAAAACTATTCAAAACCTTCATCTGTACCACTACCAACACCACCATCATTACCATCATTACCATCATCATCACCATTGTCATCAATTGTGGGCATAAACAGGGTAAGGTGGTGACAAGGTGGGAATGGGTCCATTATGGGTGCAAATACAGTAGGCAACAAAACTGTAGCAATGTTTATCAATCACAGAAAGATTGGTGTCTAGGACAACTAGTAAAATAGAAACAAATAAGCAAAAATATAGATAAGATAGCCCTACTCCTTAGCTTTAATTTGGTGCCTCATTGTACTTATTTGGTTATGTTTATGCTGAGATATAAATTCCTTTTTAAGCCAATGCCATTGCTACAGTTTTGTTACTGACAAGGAGGGAACACAAAATCACTATCTGCAGGTCATCTGTCCAGGCTTAAAGTTATGTGACATTGTTTAACAAGTTGAACATGCACCAAATAGACCATAACAACTCTTGGAACCAACTATGAAGGTGCTCTCTGCTGGTCAACAATCCCACATCCTCCCTCCTCAATGCTGGCCATTCTGCTCATGAGGTGGCCTCCAGCACTAGCATACATCACACTACCATCTCCAGATATCATCAAAAGCACCTCTATTACCTGCCCAAGTCATCTGGTGGCCATCCTACTAAGCTTTCTGACAGAAATGTCAATCATGCCATTCAACTCATCAGCTCTGGCAAGGCCAACACAGCTGTGGATTTCACCAGGACCCTCCAGAATGTCATCAATCAGCCCCTCTCAGCACAGACAACTAGGAGGTACTTGATGAAAGCAGGGATGAAGGCAGTGGTGAAGAAAAAGAAGCCTCCTCTTACTCCTAGGGATAAGAGGGCAAGGTGGGACTTTGCATTGGCACACAAAGACTATACTGTGGAGGACTGGAAGAGGGTGGTGTGGTCAGATGAGACAAAGATCACCAGGCTAGGGCCAGATGGAAGGAAATGGGCATGGAAAAAGGCAGGAGAGGGTCTGAGTGACAGGCTAGTGAGTGGTACACTAAAGTTTGGTGGAGGATCAGTTATGGTGTGGGGGTGTATGATGTGGGATGGGCCTGGTTATGCTTGCAAGATTGATTGAAGGGTGGATGGGGACCTCTATGTGGCCATATTAGAGGAGGATCTTCAAGTCCACATGTGTCAGCCTTGCCAGAGCTGATGAGTTGAATGGCATGATTGACATTTCTGTCAGAAAGCTTAGTAGGATGGCCACCAGATGACTTGGGCAGGTAATAGAGGTGCTTTTGACGATATCTGGAGATGGTAGTGTGATGTATGCTAGTGCTGGAGGCCACCTCATGAGCAGAATGGCCAGCATTGAGGAGGGAGGATGTGGGATTGTTGACCAGCAGAGAGCACCTTCATAGTTAATTCCAAGAGTTGTTATGGTCTATTTGGTGCATGTTCAACTTGTTAAACAATGTCACATAACTTTAAGCCTGGACAGATGACCTGCAGATAGTGATTTTGTGTTCCCTCCTTGTCAGCAACAAAACTGTAGCAATGGCATTGGCTTAAAAAGGAATTTATATCTCAGCATAAACATAACCAAATAAGTACAATGAGACACCAAATTAAAGCTAAGGAGTAGGGCTATCTTATCTATATTTTTGCTTATTTGTTTCTATTTTACTAGTTGTCCTAGACACCAATCTTTCTGTGATTGATAAACATTGCTACAGTTTTGTTGCCTACTGTACATCATCATCTGCTTGTTACTTTTCCTATCCTCACCTTTTGACTATAAAGAATAATTCAGAGAAACTTGAATTCTCTATCAAATCTCAAATCATTTGCATTTTTGTTGTTAGCTATGTCCATGTTATACCATAGTCTACTATTTTACATTCAAACAAGACTAAACAGATGTTTGTGCATCAAAGTTAAGGGGAAGATGCATCTTCACCTTCTGATATGGAAAAGTATTCTTCATTGCTGGATTCAGCTTCACTCTCTTGGTTTTCCTGCTAGGCAGTCAAACACACTACAATACTAAAATCATTATGTACTCACCTCATCCAAGTCAGACTCATCAACAGCACCCCATTCCAAAAGCATCTTAACAATTCCATAGTTTCTCTTGTACTCATTGTTTACATATTTTGCAGCATTCAATGCACTGCCATATTCACCACCTTTTGCATTCACATTGGCACCATTTTCCAGTAAGAACTTAATAACAGGTGCATTATTTTTATGAAAACATGAAGCTGCAGCTTGCAAAGCATTGCCAAAATGCCCACCCTGGACAGTCACATCTGCTCCATTCTCAAGGAGAAGCTTGACAAGTTCTATGTTGCCTTCAGATGATGCAGCTTGCAAAGTATTACCATAATATCCACCCTGGGCATTCACATCTGCACCATTTTTAAGGAGAAGCTTGACAACTTCTATGTTACCATTCAATGGTGCAGCCTGCAAAGCATTACCATAATCACCACCCTGGGCATTCACATCTGCTCCATTTTCAAGGAGGAGCTTGATAAGTTCTATATTGCCATTCAATGATGCAGCCTGCAAAGCATTGCCATAATAACCACCCTGGGCATTTAAATCTGCTCCATTTTCAAGGAAAAGCTTGACAACTTCTATGTTGTCACTAAATGATGCAGTCTGCAAAGCATTGCCATAACTGCCACCCTGAGCATTCACATTTGCTCCATTTTCAAGGAGAAGCTTGACAACTTCTGTGTTGCCATTCAATGATGCAGCCTGCAAAGCATTGCCATAATAACCACCCTGGGCATTCACATCTGCACCATTTTCAAGGAGAAGCCTGGCAGCTTCTATGCTGCCACTTGATGATGCAGCCAGCAAGGCATTGCCATAACTTCCACCCTGAGTAGTCACATCTGCACCATTTTCAAGAAGCAGCCTGACAATTTCAATGCTGCCATTAAATGATGCAGCCTGCAAAACATTGCCATAATAACCACCCTGAGCATTTACATCAGTTCCATTTTCAAGGAGAAGCTTGACAAGTTCCATGTTGCCATTCAATGATGCAGCCTGCAAAGCATTGCCATATTTTCCACCCTGGGCATTCACATTTACTCCACTTTCAAGGAGAAGCTTGACAAGTTCTATGTTACCATTTAATGATGCAGCCTGCAAAGCATTGCCATATTCTCCACCCTGGGCATTCATGTCTGCTCCATTTTCAAGGAGAAGCTTGACAATTTCAATGTTGCCATTCAATAATGCAGCCTGCAAGGCAATGCCATAAAGTCCACCCTGTGTATTCACATCTCCTCCATTTTCAAGGAGAAGTTTGACAACTTCTATCTTGCCACTAAATGATGCAGCCTGCAAAGCATTGCCATAATATCCACCCTGGGAATTCAGATTTGCTTCATTTTCAAGGAGAAGCTTGACAAGCTCTATATTGCCATTCAATGATGCAGCCTGCAAAGCATTGCCATAATATCCACCCTGGGCATTCACATCTACTCCACTTTCAAGGAGAAGCTTGACAACTTCTATCTTGCCACTAAATGATGCAGCCTGCAAAGCATTGCCATATTTTCCACCCTGGGTATTCACATTTGCTCCATTTTCAAGGAGAAGCTTGACTAAATCATTATTACCACCACATGATGCAGCTGGCAAAATATTTCCAAAGTCATAAAGGTTAATACCCTCAACATTCTGCAATATTGCTGTAAATATATGGATATGACCACCATATGCTGCACTTTCTAGAGCTGTAATATACTCTGTATGATCCACCCTTTCAGATATTAATTCATCCAAAACTTTATCTAAACCAAGTAGTGCAGCAAGTGAAACCTGTGACACTGGTATAGGAAATATGTCATAATTTGTATAGTGAAGAAAGTCTAAGGCCCATTCTGAAAATTGTTCAGATTTAAAAAATGCTATTACAAGGTTTTGTAAATCAGGCTCATTATTGCTGAGCTTGTAATGATTGGGCCAAAACTGATCACAGTATTCAAAATGTGTATACATAGATCTCTTAAATTGTAGAAGGGATCTCAAACAGCACTGAGAAATCAATCCATGGGCAGTTCTGGCATCAGAAAGTGAAATTTGGTCATATTTAAAGTACCTTGGTTTTCCAAGAAAATACTCCTTCACTGATGCATGAGCTAGCATAACCTTGTCATCCTCTGTTGTTTTTACAAGACTTGAGCACATTTCCAGTAGATCATTTGGATCTACTAGTTTTAAACTATCATTGAAATATTCAAGGGCTGGCTCAAACATTATTATAACTGCCAATTCTTCTAGGTGTAAAGGTTGCATTGCCACCACCAACCATTGCAGAATGATCTTTACATATGGTACCTCTCTTTCATTAATTCTTTGCAGAATTTGATCATATGTACTCTCTAGGGTCTTTGGGAGAGATTTCAAACCATCCATTAGAGCCTTTGTGTTTGGGTAGAATTTTAACTCTTCAATTTGGCATGCAACCCAGCGGAACCTATTTTACTTATTAGTTTAACAAGAAATTGTGGCACAAAGTACAAACATACATTCCATTTGCACCTCTGATGAGTGTTTCTTTAACTTGTTCTTGAACTGCAGTGCCCCACTTCTTCAGTTTGTGTACATTCCCAACTGCAAAATTAATATATGATATGATGTCATTGTTGATGAGGTCAGCAGAGAGTAGTATTTCTGCTGGACCAGATTCCTGCATTATTACATTGATCCTTTCTTCTCTCCTACTTGTCACAAGCAGATGACAGTTAGACATTTTTCTGATGATCCTAATTGTGTCAAACAATTGGTCATATACAGCACATTCATCCAGAGCATCAATAATAATGTAAGTACTTGTGAAGCTTTCCATTAGTTTCATAAGCACATCTAAAAGTTCTGAGTCTGTAGGCATATAGATTTTGTGGTGTTTCTCATAAAGATTGTCCAGAATAGAAAATCTCTTTGAACTTGCAGTCAAAGCATAAACAAGGAAGGAAAGAAGTTGTTCATGAGTCTGTTTTCCTTTGTCACTAATATCAAAATAGAAGTAGGCCAAGCCAATTTCAGGCTGTGCACTGATGGCCTTGATATCTTCAATGATAGTGGAGCTACACCTACATCAGTTATTCAATGGGACAAAATAATGATGCTTACCAGATAATTGTCTTTCCACAGCCAGCTGTTAAATGCACACAATAAAGAAAGGCACCTTTAATATAAAGGTGTACTACTCACAAATACCATTGATCCACATGAAAGAATTGGGATTTTGTTTCCAGGTGACATACCTATCATCTTCAAGTAGCCATTGTCCTGTATCTTTATATTGCTTCCTTCTTGCATTATTATGGTTAGTTGATGGATCAGATACAGCCAACCATTTTTTGAACTTTTCTGCAACATATTTTAGTTAATATATGTATAAGTTAGAGTAAGCTATATTTATTGTTATAGACACACCAAGAATATCTTCAGGATTGACTGCATCATTATTGGTATGTTAATGTTAGTTTCAGAGTCATCAATGTCACATACTGTATGTGTTATTTTCAACATGCTTAACAATAACATTAATTGAGAGACACTAAAAGTATCAGGTCCCATACCTTAAATTTCATGTTATTCTCAACCCACTGAAAAAAAAAGGTTATTAAAAGGGACTGATAGGATCAGTTCACAGACATTGAATGTGTTATTCTCAAGCTACTCAAAATACCATTAGTCAAGAGGAATTGGCAGGAAGAGGTTCATACATTTCCTTGAATATCATTGAATGTGCTACCCAGCACATTAAAATCATGAGCATTCTCAAACATACTAGACTTGTCAGCCAGGTCAAAGGTGGTGGTGGTTGAAGATCAAGATGTGTTGATGAACACGTCACAATCTAGTGTTACATGTCACGTTCAGGTGACTGCTGGGCGTGGCTTGTGCGTCGGACTGAACCCACTACTTACGTAGCGGGAATTCCTTGTTTTCCAACTGTGTCTTTCTATGCCTGCGTAGACGTACCGGAACCACCAAATTATGGCTATGGGACATTTGAACCGTCCCGCATTCTACCGACACCTTGTGATTTGCAAAGAAGATGGTTGGTGTGGTACTCCCTACCTCAATGCGGCACCGGCTCATTTACCCTCTGAGCAGCTTCACACGAAGAAAGAATCAGCTGTTTTGTCCAACTTGTGGAATAAGATGAGCACGGTGAGTGCGTCTGCTATCACTCTAAGTGCTGATCTCCGTTTTCAATACCCAGAAGGAATGTGTGCCTGACTCTCCATAGCACGACGCTTTTGAAAGTACGAGGAATACATGAGGAAGGGTGGGGCTGGCGTTCTTCGTATATTTAGCATCTCGTCCAAGGCCGACGACCTGATGGCTGGCCTTCGCCAGAAGGCGCGTATCAATCGGCCGATTCCTCTCAGTGAAAGCGGGCCGATCTTCCTTTGTGAGGCGATCATATATCGATCATACGTGGGCTCGAGAGAAAAAAATATCCACGGACCCATGATATATGATATATGATAGCTGCATAACGTCTTGCCCTGCCCGTCACGCTTATACGTCATTTGGTGACTCTTAATAGTATCATCCCGCCTTCGCAAATAAAATTCTATTTTGAAATGAAGTTCTATTTATTTATTAAAAAAGGTCGTGCCGGACAGAGACGTTTTATAATGTACGCTTGTAATGCCAATGTCATTGCATGGGACGTGTGCGCGAAATCTAACGAGCTGAGTATATAATTCCAGTGAAGACATCCGCGAAGGAAAGCTTTACCGTGCCTATTATGCCTTCCGATCATAAGTATGTCAGTTAGGTGGTATCAGTACAGTAGTCGGTAGAGACCCATCGATCGCCGGGCCTCCAGGAACGGTACTACCACATTGAGCAGTGGACAGGGATGGATGTTGAGTGTCTGGGTTGTTCTACAGTATTAATCCATCATTCGACATATACCAACGAAATGGGTATCGTTTGTTTGCGATCTTGAGGAAGAATCCACGGTCCATTTCACCGTAGTTAGTAGAACCGAAAATCAAAAAGGGTTAGGACGCGAGTAAGTCATGTGGTGCCATAAGCGGGTGGGACATGCATGTGTTAGTGACCACTGGTATGGCAGCCTAGAGCTTGGGCGACACTCAGCGCTCTCAGCCCTGAACGACCTTTCTCGTTCTCACAACAGACAGATACATTTGTACTTACGGAGTACATCGTGCGTTGGATGCTGCAAGTCCTGGACCTTGCTACGGTGCCCAAATAAATTTACGTAAATTGGTGACCACGTCGGCGCCTGCTAAACTTGTCCGCTCACCATCACCACTCCATGAGCCTCTGCACCCCAGCAGGGGCACTCGACTTCCAAGATCCATGCATTAGAGCGTCATGGAGCTCCGTCCTTCCCGCCGCGTTTGTCTTCGTGTTGTGTTTGTCGTCTTTACCGTTGCCCCATGCGATACGGAAGGTTGCCAAGACTTTGGATTTGCAAACGTTCTTGGCGCTGGAAGAAGCGGAGGCGCTGGATGCGAGTTCTGATGACGCAGAAGAGGTGGCAGCTGCACAAGACAAGGGGAGCATTGTACCGCTCTGGCGTACCGGCGTGTTCGTGTTCGTTGGCCTCGCAGAAACGCTGTCATGGCTGTCGTTCGGCTCGTACAACCTCATCAATGATTCTGGGACGCCTTGGGCTAAGAGCCTTCCATTTTTTGTCGCTTTTACGTGGCTTTATACTGTCTTGCGACCTGCCGTTCGACCAATCCTCACAGTCCCATTGGGTTTGTTCCACGTCTACTTCCTACTTCTTGCTGCGGCTATACTTCAGCTTGGTAGTGTCATATATGACCATACCATATTGGACGCTCCGCTGTCGTCTACTCTCGTTTTCTTGCTCTCGCTCAATCTTACTGTGGTTTTGGGCCTTTTGGCAATCGTTTTGAAAATACCGTTTGCAATTCCAAGTGAAAGGGTTGACAAGGATGACATTGTGAGTGCATAAACGATCTGAATAGTCGTGTTTCTGTTACGCTCAGACCCATTATCCAGGGACGTAAGATCACCCAGGAAGACTACACCACATTATACGGCTGGTTGACGTTCGGCTGGATATACCCAATGATAAAAATCGTTTGTTTGATTCATTGAACTTCATTCCATTCTCGCTATATACTGTGCTATAGGGAAGATTCACAACTCTTCAAGAAGACGACGTCTGGTCTTTGAGCGCAACGATGAAGTCTCGACCCGTTTTCCTACGTTTCAGCGAACTCTGGTATGTCTTGTTTTGTTACGTGTTCAATGTCTGACGGGTAGACACATCAAGCCGTTCTTCGCTTCTGCGCCAGCTTTGGGCCGCAAACTCAATGGACATAATGCAAGTTATGTTTCTCTGATAGCACGAGCTCACGACTAACAATCATATAGTTTGGACTTTACGCTTACCATCGTTAGCGTCCTTTTCAACTATACTAGTCCGTTTTTCCTTAGGTAAGTTGTTTGTCTGTACAGCACCTTCACTCTAACTTTGTTTTGTCAAGGCAGATCCTCGATGCGATAGACACAAGCAATCCTACTCGTGAAAGTCGGTCGAAGGCTTATATATACGCATTCCTTGCTTTTGTATGTTCTGTTGCCAAGGTTTGTAAAATTCGTCCTATATGTGAGACGTGCTCCATCTTGATACTTGTCTAGTCCCAGGCCGACGTACAACATCTTTGGTTTGGTCGTCGAGCAGCAACAAGGATACGTTCTGAACTAATGGCTGCAATATACGACAAGGCTCTTAAGCGAAAGGATTTCTCAGGCGTTGTAGATAAGCAGAAACAGGATGAGAAGCAAGATACTGATATGAAGCATTCTCTGAGTGCGTAGAACATCTCCCTCCATCATATGCACGAAAGTGACGTATTGTAGGTAAGAAGGAAAGGAAGGCCAAGAAGAAGGAAGATAAAAAGAAGGCGGAGAAAGCGCAAGATCCAAAAGCTGGTGCCGATATCGGAAAGATTGTCAATCTGATGGCTGGGGACGCTAACCAAGTAGGTCTTGTCTTTTATTTGTTGGCGATGCACTACATTAACATCGCCGAAATCAATTAGGTCTCGCAGGCAAGTACTGCAATGTTCATGATCTACGGAGGTAAGGTATTGTATTGTCATATACGTTTTTGTTCCAACGGATATTCTGCATAGCACCCTTCGAGATCATCATTGCGGGCGTATACCTCTATCAGTGCGTTACATGCTTTAGATAAATGTGGCTATTGGTTTGACCGCTCGTCCGTCATTACTAGGCTACTGGGTCTGAGCGCGTTTGCTGGGTTGATCGTCTTATTAGCTGGATGGCCGTTAAACAGTTTCGCTGCGAAGAGGAGTATCCGGATTCAGAAAGGTTTGCTTGGAGCGAGAGACAAGCGGATGGGTGTTTTGAACGAATTGATTGGTTCGGTTCGTGTATCGGGTTATGAATTTGAAAACAAACTGACGAACCTTTTGGCGGACAGGTGAAATTTATCAAATTCTTTGCTTGGGAAGACAAGTGGATAGACAGGACGTTGGATGCGAGAGAAGTCGAGATGAACTGGATGATTAAAGGTTTGTAATTGAATTTTCATGTCTGGACGTGGAAGGCTGATATTAGTTCGTCCACTCAAGCTCGGATTAATTCTGTCTTGTTTTATCTTATATGGACCTGCGCTCCGGTCCTGGTATCAATCTTGTCGTTCTTTGTATTCGTTATGCAAGGCAATCAACTCAGTGTTAGCGTGGCGTTTACGGTATGTATCGAAAGAATCTATCATTTTTCCATTAATGAAATGGCTCCATTGGTAGTCGATAGCCCTTTTTAATATGATTCGGTGCGTCATTTGCCTTCCCGCCATCTTATTTATGACTAATTTGAGCATAAGAATGCCTCTCAATGTCATTCCAACATGGATCGTGCAGATTCTCCAGGTACGTTTTTCTCCGCTACCGCTCTCTCTTACCTATCTTTTTCGTTATTAGACTGGAGTAGCGCTAAAGCGCATCGCTGTCTATTTGGAAGAAGATGAAGTCTCGGAACAGGTTTCTTCTCTTAAATCCCCTTCAACACCTTCCAGAGACGCGGTTGATGACGAAGGCCTTGGGCTTGAAAATGCTTCTTTCAAGTGGAACGAGGTCAGCGAGACGGATGACAAAAACGGAAAAGGCAAACTAGGAAGTCCAGTTAAATCGTCAATATCGTCGCCTAGTGAAGAAGGCAGCATCTCAATTACTATCGACGATGGAGCAAGTAGCGGAGACGCGTTGAGCAACGGACAGGATCATCATTTCGAACTTAGGGATATCGATGTTAGATTCCCAGAAAACCAAATGACGTTGGTTACTGGTCCAACCGCGTCCGGGAAAACAGCGTTATTGGTACGTTCGTTTCACTTATGCAGCTGGACAATAGTCAACGTTGAACGCTTTAGATGGCGTTGCTCGGAGAGATGACGATCACTAGTGGACGAGTTATTATGACCAAAGATCTAAGCAAAGTGGATGAACATGGCATGATGCACGCTATATCGTATGCTGCGCAGACTCCCTGGTTGCGTCACCAATCCATTAAGGACAACATCTTGTTTGACGGTCTATACGATGAAGAGAGGTATAACCAGGTGGTGGAATGCTGCGCTTTGAAACCTGATTTAGATATGCTTGAGGACGGTGATGCTACAGAGATTGGTGCTAGGTGCGTTGGGCCGCAGCCTTGTGGAAGTTAGTGTTAACTTGTTTAAAGGGGTGTAAGTCTGTCAGGAGGACAGAAAGCGAGGTAAGCGTTTTCGTTTATGTTGCGTTATATGCTTTAAAGTAACTTTCGATAGGGTTGCGCTGGCTCGTGCTGTATATGCGCGAACGAAGTATGTGTTACTAGATGATCCCTTGAGTGCCGTTGTAAGTCTGGGTCGGTTGTTCTCCATTTTACCTTACTGACGTTCTTGTCCATGCAGGACTCCCATACTGCCCGCTTCCTGTTTGAGAAATTGTTGTGCGGGCCCCTACTGGCTAACCGGACCGTAGTGCGTATTCTGTGGTACTCATGGGGCCATAGTTAATATGATAGCAAAACAGATTCTCGTCACTCACCACATAGACTTGGTCCTTCCCGGTGCACACTACTTGGTCAGAATGTTTGAAGGCAGAATAGATACGAAAGGAACGATACAGGATCTCCGGGATCAAGGCGAGCTTGAAGATATCGCCATCCATGAAGCAGTCGAAGTTCATGCCAAAGAGATCACGGCAGCCATCGAAGGACCGGACGGTAGAGACAGTAGCGAAGACGATAAGAAATCGGACGACGAGAACAAGAAGCCTCGTAAACTTGTGAAGGATGAACATCGAGAGACGGGTGGGGTGAAGTGGTCTGTGTATAAGAGCTACCTGAAAGCTTCGTAAGTAGTCAGTTCTAAGCAGCCATGCCACTAGTTGACGCGTTATATGCAAGGTCTTACTATATCTGGCTCTTCCTAGCTTTCTTAGTTGTTGTGAATCAACTTCTGGGAGTGGGCGAGAAAGTCTGGATCAAGGTAGGCCTTTATTCTACATTCCGCCGCATGTCAGATCTGATTTCGGCGTAGATTTGGGGCGAGGCTTACGGAGGGGTCGCCAACAGCAACTGGCTCTTTCTCAAAACGTTCTCAATGCTAGAACACGACATCCCGTTGGATGGACATGTCACGCACTATTACCAGGCAAACCATGATCCTCTGTTATACAAGAGTTCCGGAACATTTGGGATCAATTGGCCGGATCCGCTGCGACGTCCTATGTTTTACGTCGGTGTTTATGCCGCTATCGGGCTTGGAGGCGCGCTCGTCAACGTGTTGTCAGTCGCCGCTCAGTATACTGGTGCTTTGAGAGCGTCCCGCGTCTTGTTCAAGTAGGTCTCCCCGTGCTATCGTTGTTAGCCGATTAATTATTGGTATTTTGGAACAGGCAACTCCTCGTTACCGTTGTTCGTGCTACTTTCAGGTTCCATGATACAACTCCGCAAGGTTAGTCATGGTCTTAAGCGCAACCATATTATATATTGACGAGAACGATATCTATAGGCCGCATGTTGAACCGATTCGGAAAGGTTCATGATTCAAAAACGTTGCATGAATAACTACTGATGGCATCTTAGGACATTGAAACGATCGACACATCTTTGGCAGGGTCTCTACAGGCCGTCAATTCCTCTCTTGCGAGCTTCTTCACTGCCCTCTTGACGGTTGCGTACGTAACATGTTGTCAACGGTTGTGTAGCACTAACGTTCCATATAGCGTTGTTTTCCCGTACTTCCTTTTTCCAGCATTCTTTATTGGTTTCGCATATCGAGAACTAGCTATCGGCTACCTCAATACCGGTCGAGACCTGCGTCGAATGGAATCGAACACAAGGTCTCCTATATTCTCCCACTTCAATGAGCTGTTGGAAGGCATTGTCACTGTTCGCGCTTTCTCAGCGGAACGACGGTTCTTGGACAACTTGCATCAGAAAATTGACACAACCACCAAGGTTCGCCGATCTAGGATTTAGTCGTTCCTTTGATGTAATAACATTCTGAAACTACAGATGTGGTACACTTTTTGGATGACTAACAGGTGGTTGCTTCTCGACTTTGACGTGCTAGGGGCACTTTCTGTTTTGATTACGACTCTATTTTCCATCGCCACGTTGACGAACGGCGCCGGCCTGGCTGGCTTGTGTATCACGAGTGCCATGGCTTTTACTTCGTCTGTTTATTGGGCTTGTCGATTCTGGACAGGTAAGTTTGATTAGATCACTTTGTGAACGCGTTAATCGTACATGTGTAGCACTTGAATTGGATCTCAAGTGCGTATGACATACTCGTTTCCTGCTTTGTTGCTAATCTTTTAAAAGTTCTGTCGAACGTGTAATTGAATAGTAAGTTATTATCTGTTTTAATTAGTCGGTGCTCATGCTCTGATCTTTAGCCTCGATTTACCCCAAGAACCGCTTACTATTATCGAGTCCAATCGAGTTCCAGCTTACTGGCCATCTTCGTCAAACCGAGATGCCTTGGTTTCGGTCGAAAATGTTACTGTAAAATATGCGCCAGATCTTCCAGCTGTATTGCACGATATATCATTTACCTTGAAGGCAGGCGAAAGGGTCGGATTACTCGGCAGAACAGGTAGGACAGGAAAATACCAACGTCGCAGGCTTTACTGACGATCTTACAGGGAGCGGTAAATCTACGTTAGCTATGAGTCTACTTCGATTCGTAGATCCTGCAAGCGGCCGCATTATCATCGACGGAATCGATATATCAAAAATCGGTCTTCACGACTTGCGCTCAAGAATTGTATGTTTTCTTATCCGCACTTGATTGATCCTAAAACTTACACCGGGCCTTTAGACTTTCATTCCCCAAGTAAATAATATCATCTTTCCACTTTGCACCACTGATCAGCGCCTATAGGATGCTACACTATTCTCTGGGACACTCAGAGATAATCTTGACCCCTTTGGTAAGCGCTCTTTTATATCCGCTGAATATCACCTAATATGTCATGCCTTAGGTGAACATGAGGATAATGAATGCCTGGATGTACTCCATCGCGTTCAGCTGATGGGGCAGACCCCTATATCATCCGGACATCCGTCGATGGTCCCTTCAAGAGAAACTTCTCGACCTGCATCAATAATTGTGCATAATATCGAAGGCACAAGTGACAGCATGTCTGTAGGCACGACGCCTACGGAGGTTGATAGCAAG
>QFEO01005902.1:0-12623 GCA_003316615.1 Amanita pseudoporphyria | reverse complement strand
AGGTGATTCTGGATACCTTTGCGCACCCTCATTCATCGGGGGCGCTTGAGTCAGAGCAATCCTGGATCCGCTCCGCGACAGGGAATCTACCGTGAAATAGGTGGGTATCATCGGCAGCCTCTCTTTCGGGGGCGACTGAGGCACAGAAACGATAGCCGCCCTGGAAACGACCGCTTCTCCTTCATCCGCAGCATCGTACTCGTCCATCTCCCTTGCAAGCCGCTCGGCTTCCCTCCAGGCATCTTCAAGCTCCGCTTCTAGCTGCGAGATCCGCGACCGTGCTTTGTTTAGATCGCTCGTTCGTTTCCCGTAGCTATTGTTGAGCTATCCGCAACAGAATCATTAGAACACCCGACGTTCTTTTTTAAAAACCTCTGCTTAGCGTACCTTGCGCAGAGCAACAGCAAGTGCACTGGCCCAGTGCACATCCAACATTTTCGCGACTTGTGCCTGTTGGTCGTAGATTTTGACCAGTTCTTCAAGCCGTTGGTCGCATTCCGCCACCGTCTGCGATAACTGCGCCGTCAGCGCACTAATAACAGACATAGCCTCTTCCGCGTCCTTCGCCGTCACCGCGGCAGAAGAACGCGAGTTTAAAGCCTGCAGAAGCATCGTCCTCCGCTGTCCAAGGAACCGATACTGGGATTGCGTCATCAACTTGGCATTTTCTAATCGATCCAGCTCAGCCGGAAGGACTCTATCTAGATTATCGACAGTGAGGAGACGAATGAACGATTCATTAGCAGACGTCCGGATGACACGTGAGACAATCTGTTGCAGTTCTTGCGACGTCAGTGTCCCTGCGGCAGTGTCCGTGTCAGCATTAAATTGACATGACGTACTCCACGGACATACATAAGGCTGCCTCGAGGGGCATTGCCTTCCATTGGACAGGCACCGATTCAAACGAGATGGAGGGGGGTATCGTCAACGGGGGTGGCTTGTTGATCGGTTTGACGACGGGTGGAGGGGAAGAACGCTTGGGGGAAGTAGGAGAGTCGTCGCTTTCGACCACGGCAGGCATCGTTTCGGGATTGGGGGGACTGTACAAGCCGTGGGTCGGGGAGTTTGGGTGATTGGCCTCGAGAGCAGTACAGCCAGTGCTCGAGCGGGTACGGTTTCGTGGGCCCTGTGGCGTCACGCTCGGGCGCGCTCGCAGCGCTGGTCCACGCGACACGGAAATGTCGCTGCCATGTAAATCGCCAGTCATCGAGCTCCCAAGTTGCAGTTGATTAATGAATGTCTCCAGGGGACGCTTATATTATCCCCCTTATCTCCACCCGGACTTATCTACCCGAATGGCTGACTCACGTCCCTGCACTATCTCTTAACTTTTGCAGGTATACTACAACGTCCCGCGCAACCTGGCCATCCTGCATGACCTCTCCTTCTTCACTCACACCAGTCCCAGTCAGCGCAGCGTCAAAAGACACAAGCGCCCGCGCCTGCTCTACAAGCTTTGCCAATTTAATCTTCCCGTTCTCACCTTTAGCTCTTGACGGCAGCGCAGCAACAATCATCGCTTCATTTTCTCGACTCCCCCGCATCAGAAGCCCAAATAGCACAGCAAGGTGAACGGGCAACGATATCATGTCCAGCATCCTCGTTTCCTCATCTTCCTCAACAGCTTGTGGTCCATCCGATTTCGATGTATCGTTGCGAGTCGGAGAGTCAAGTCCTCTAGAACCTTCTTGCCGGGTGTACAACCGAACGAGGATGTCAAGACCACTGATTGATCGTGCACAGCAACAACCCTGAATACAAGCACTCTTCTTCAGAGCGCAACTGGGATCTGAGCCTGCACCGCGCCTTTCATTAATAGATGAAACACGACAAAAACCTCGGGAACGTACGTGTCTCTCTCACGATATCTTTAGCTTCATCCACGGCTTGCGTGAGGTTGGCCAACAGGCCAAGCGCAAGGCATAATCGGTCTTGCCAGCGCATTTCCTCATCCTCCCTGCGACCTCTGTTGTCCTCCGAATACCCAACATCACCCAAATCCTCTTCACTTATAACCGTCTCCGTATCTCCGTCATCTCCCCTGTCCTCATCCTGCTTTCCACTGTTCTCTTCGTACTTGTTCAACGTGTAATACGTGTCGCCTGCCCATGCTACCAGCCTCAGAACAAACGCAGCAGAAAAAGGATTCTCCAGAACCGCCCGACACCACCTCTCTTCTGCATGCGTGCGGTTAACAAGAATCCGTAGCACCAATTCCAAGCATTCGCCTGCTTTTTCACTCCCCTTCCCTTGAGATCGTAATCTCATCTCAGCGCACACGCCGAGTGCAACAAGTGCATCCAACAGCCACTCATCTCTGGCTTGTTCCAATTCGTCGGCTTCGTCCTCGCGTCTTCCTCTCTGATTCTGGTCTTCCTCTTCATCGTTGCTTCCACCATCCGTTACTGACACTTGCCACTGTCCGAGCAGATAAGTATCCAAAAGCTGTAGATGTGCATTGATACATTCAAAGCCAATACGAGGTATCAAGTCGCGCCAGTTGACATGAGATGCCACAGGCGAGGAATGCGCTTTAGATGTCGACTTTGACGCCAAAGACCTGGACAACGGTTTCAATGATGAGTTTGCATGTTGTCGAGATGATACGATAGGGGATAGGGATACACGAAGAGAGGTGAATAAGATAATTAGGTGTCGCGAGGGTATTAGCGCAGGTGGTAGGTGATTTAAAGTGTAGGTTATAAGGAGCGGTATCGTAATCTTTTTCTAAAATGAGCATCAAGGATGACGTATATGTCGCGTACTCACAGACGTGCCTCTACGGAATAACTGTGATTTAGAAGCAATAACATCATAAATAAGATTAAGCTATTGAGACATGAGCATGAGATCGGATCGGACGGCCATAGGTGGACGATACCTGGCCACGGTCCTTCTTCGTCATACCGGCCCGCTTTAGCTCAACATCACCAACTTCTATGAGCCGAAGAAAGTCTGAGGCACCGGAGCTGGTACATGAAGCAAGGACAGAGAATAGGGTATCCACGAAGGAGGTATAGTCCTTCGAGTTTTCAGCCTTGGAGCCAGAGGGCCTCTGAGCAAGCTCAGCCAAGGAAGCACCATCTCGCGCGATGAGAGCGGCGAGGAACGCCAGTAGTAGATCGAGTATCTAAAAACAAACAGAAAATGAGTGCTTCTGGGGCTAAGGTGAGGACAGGAAAGGAATACCTTGTCCTCATTCTGCCCCGCTCCTGCATCAATAAATATATCCCAAATTCTACTAAAAATATCTGCAGCTTTAGCCTTCCGTGCAAATTCCACGTCACATAATTTCGTGACAATATCCAGAGCGCTGGTTTGATTAAGGGCAATAAGATATCACGATGCCATGAGTAAACCACGCGTACCTCGTTCTTCTAAGGCTTAAGGCGCCTTTCTTGTTCATACCTTCGAACATGTAACCTAACTCATCCAAGAATCGTCTATTCTCGCCTTTACTCCTCAGCTCGGTGATACTCTTCAGCGGGTTCATCATACCCGGCGGAAGGGGAACACTCTGTATGTTGCCCTTCTTGCCTCCTTTACCAGCCCGTGAAGGAGAGCCAGTCGGAGTCCCCGCAGCACTCCCAGCGTGACGTTTAGATGCTGAGCCCGGTGGTTCAGCATGGTACGGATCATCTTCAGAGTTATCGACGCCCCAACGTGCTCGTAATGACGAGTAAGACTCGCGGCTCAAATAATCATCCTCCTCGTCTCCAATGGCGACGTTCATCCCAGGAGGAATGAGGGCAGAGTTCGGACCAAGACTCGAAGCAGGAATTGTAACGAGGAACGAACGAGACTTGCCTGCATACGTCCTAGTCACATTCGATACTGGGCGGGGTAGCGGCAATAGAGTATTAAGAGCAGCTTCTGGCTCGACCTCTTTCCGCTTACCCTTGTCTCGTGAGGGTGTGGAAGGTAACGTCGGCAACGAAGGCGTGCGTTCCATAACAGGATTAGCTCGGGATGGACTAGTCTCCAGCGACGAGTCTGTTTTTGACCTTGCCAGCATACGTTTGGCAAGCTTCTTGGGCGTGCCGACAGGAGAGGGCGATGGCGTCACCGATTCGAACACGCCCACAAGATTGTGAGCGAAGCTCAGGCTAACGGGCTTATTAGCCTGGGACGGTCCGGGCGAGTTTTGCTTTTTCTTCCAGGGGGAGCCGTATGTCCTCACAACCTTGTGTCTATCGGGCGACGGCGTCAACTCCCTCCCCGTCGTCTCCTGCGCACTCTCACCATCCGAGTCTTCCTCCACCCTGACCTTCTGCCTCTTCTTGCCACTCGACACAGTCACATCGCTTTGCTCTACGTCACTTCCTTGATCCACATCTCGCTTTCTTTTTGCACTTGCTTTTCTGCTGTAGGTCCTCGAGAGATACGTGGCCGGAGCCATGGTACGATGCTTATGAGGCAGACGCGTGACAATATGAGATGTGACGGACCGCGTGACACTCGCGGTCCACTTGTCACGTTCTGGCGACTGACCGCAAGCGCAAATGGAGGCGTTGCAGAGCCGAATCAACTCATTCGCAAAGCCCAAACGCGCCAAAGGTTCCTCAAAGTCGTCTAAAACAACCTTCAAGTGGCCACACCCACCGACGTTCAAGGCCGTCCCCGAGGCACTGGCGGAAGCCGGGTTCTACTACAATCCAAGCGCCGAAGACAGGGATAATGTCACTTGTTTCGAGTGCGGAAAGGAGTTGGGCGAGTGGGAGGAGAGCGACGATCCGTTTGATCTCCATTGGACAAAGTGTGGAGAGAAATGCAATTGGGCTAGTGTTCGGTGTGGGTTGAGAGGGGATATGGACCGCCATGGGAAGTACGTTCGCGTTCCTCTAACGTGGTGACGCCATTGCGCTTGCTGAGGCGTAGATAGGTTTACTTTTCCTGATAAGACGCGTCTTCCGTGGTCTAAAAAGATGGAGAAGGCAAGATTGGGCACGTTTGCTGCAGGTGATGGCTGGGAGCACGACCAGAGCAAGAACCATGGTGCCAATTCGCGCAAGGTCATAACGAGTTGCAGATTCGCTTTCTAGGCTCTGACATTTTATTGGTTGATTATAGATGGCTCAGGCTGGCTTCGTGTGGACGCCTCTGCATCCAGGGGATGACCTTGCAACATGTTTATATTGCAATATCGCTCTCAGTGGGTGGGAGAAAGACGACGATCCTATGTGAGTAAACCCGTCTGATCTCAATCTAGCCTAACATTCTTAGGGAGGAACATCGTACACGAGTAAAACCGGGCATAACTTGTGCATTCCTTGCGTACAACGTGACGAGCAGCATCGCACAAACTCCATCCATGATGTCAACTACGTCGACCGCAACCATATCTTCAGCTACTCAGAAGCTCACACGGTCTATGTCCGCGAAGCCGGCGTCGTCGCGCCTGACAAAAAGTTACAAAGATATTGTCCAACCAGTAAAAGATTTTGACGGCTCAGGAGATGATGATGAGCTTGACGATCTTCAGCGCAAAAAAGATGAAGATGAACTATCTGACGAAGAGTCAACAGTCAAGCTTGTTAAGAAGCCGGCCAGGGCGAGTAAAAAAAGTTCCCGTGCACCATCTGCGCGGCCCTCGACACGCGGCCTGACGCGTTCGGTGTCACAGCCTGCTCTTGATGGCCGGCATACACGCAGTAAATCCCAAACCGGCAGCCTCAGAAGGGTAAAGAGCAGAGCACTTATGAATGTTGAGGAAGAAGAAACTGCTGCCGATGAAATCGCTGAGGCGAGTCGTCACGTCTCAGAAGGGGAAGAGGAAGAAGAAGAGGAAAGAGATGAGCGTCCTGCTCCATCGCGATCACGCCCTTCCCGTAAACCCACGAAGGCAAGGGGAAAATCCACCTCGCGAAAGAAACAAGAGGAAGTTGTCACGGAAGAGCTCGATAGCGAGGAACTTGAAGTGCCTAAGCGAAAGACACGAAGGGGCACCAAAAAGCGGACCGTCGAAGAAGAACGGGAAGATGATATTCCTCCACCCGCAAGCCAGAATATGACCGAGGAAGAGGAGGAAGCACGTCCCCCGGCACGGTCGCGTGCTTCCAGTAAACCTCCGCAGAGACGTGGAGGAAAGGCAGGTTCTTCACAGACTAGAAAAGAAGAACAAGCCGCACCAGCTTCAAAGGCTGACGGTAGGAAGTCCAGGCGTAATCCACGCAAGCAAGCTGTAGAAACGGAAGAAAGCGCGGTGCAGATTACGGAGGGTGAAGACGCGGCAGAAGAAGAGGAACGTCCTGCTCCTTTGCGGTCTCGCTCTGTCAAGAAGTCTAGAGTAACGTCTACCACTTCTTCCAAGAAGAAAGGAGAGATCACAGAAAGTGATAGTGGTACGAAACGTAAAGGCCACAGAAAGGGAGAAGATGAGGAAGAAACCGCAGATGATGTTGAAAAGGATCTGGATGATACCATCAGACCAAGCCAACGTCGCTCGGAACATGAAGACGATAAAGAGGGAACACCTGTTCCTTCACGTGAACGTGTCCTGAGCGAATTGACCAAGTCTAGGGGGAAGTCTGCCTCTTCGCAAAAGAAGAAAGACGAGCTTGCCACAGATGAGGTTGAACGGGATATGTCAAAGCGTAAGACGCGTAAGGTCGCTGAAGAAACTACCAACGATGAGGTGGACGAAGAGCAGCAGCATGTTCAGCCACAAACTCGTAATATGATGGAAGATAAGGAAGAGTGGTCAACCCCAGTTCCATCGCGTATATGGAAAAACGGCGTTGGAAAATTCAAACCAGTCACATCTCCACGAAAGAGGGAAGAACAAGACTTGGAAGAAGTGGAGATTACTGCTGCTAAGCGCAAGACACGCAAGATCGCGGAACAAGAACAGACTTCCGACGAGACTAAAAGAGAACTACAACCTGTTCATGCATCGCGTGATGAAGATGACCAGCCAACTGTTTCACGAGTACTTAGTACTACCGAATCGAAAAAGGCTGGAGAGGCGGACATCAGCACTCTTTCACAACGGAAGAAAACCGAGGATATTGTAGAGGAAAAGGGCACCGGTACTGCAAAACGGCATGCAGGCGTGGCGCTTGAAGAGGACGAAGACATTACGATGGAATATCGTTTCCCAAATGATCCCAAGAAGGCTGAAGAAAAGGCAACTGTACCGACTGACAAAGAACCTGTCATAGATCCCGCAAAGAAATTGCAGGTACATGTGGGGGTTGTCAAACCAATAATGGAACCGCGGCCTGGAATATCCAAGGGGCCCACGATAGAGGACGACACCCTCAAACCTCTAGAAGAAGTTCGCATAGATAAGGCACAGGACGAGGAGGAGAGAAGGACATCTCCTGGCCCGGCAGTAAAGACGCCAGAGCCTCAAATTCTTCCGGCGCTGTCCCGGATTCCATTCATGCCGCTGCAGGCACTCACGGATGCGGAGCTGGATATGACGGTGGAAGAGTGGATACGATACCAGATGGAGATTGAGTTTGACAAGTTGAAGAGGGATGGGGAGCGGGAGCTGGGGCGGTTCAAGGCGCGGGCGGGGGAGGTTCGGAGGATGATTGAGGGACTGTGAGGTCGTGCGAAGGCGACGGACTGGCCATCCCTCCGCCCATCGTCATGGTCCTTTCCCTCCCCGTCGACGTCTATCTCGCCATCCTTCGCTACCTTGACACAACCGACATTTTGAACATTAGATTAGTCAGTCACCCCTCTCCAACTGTAACTGTAACTGTAACTGCAACTGTAACCGTGTCCAGACATGCAAATCGCTTGCACAGATCACGCGTCTGCGCAGCGTCTGGCATACCCAGATAGTCGAAAACATCATAAACAGAGACATCCCAATCCCCGGTGTATCCCAGGCGCCTTTGGAATCGCTAGACGCGCAAGAGCTAGAGCGGTGCTTTTTCCGTGCTCTTCGGCTGCGTCGGCGTTGGTGTTCGCCATTGCCTGCTGAGACGCGCCGCCGTTCTATCAACGTGGGTGCAGGACAAATTGCGTTGATTCGGCTCTTGCAAAGTCATGGCCATCGGTACCTCGTTGTTCTCAGTCTGAAATCGCAGGGAAGCATATGGGAGGCTTCTTGCTGGGATCTTCGCTCGCCGAGCGGTGTATGCGTTGCTCGACGGCAATTTTATGGTACCCCAACTATCTCCGGCTTTGCGTTTAACTTGGACCCGAACAACCCGGCGGTGTTGGCCGTACAGTCAACCGAGTAAGCGATAACAGTCGCTCGGACACACTGTCTCACGATTTTTTGCGCATATACTTACTAGTAGTGCCAATGTCGAGCTTATTGGTCTCGATTTTTCTCACAATGATCCCTCGAAAGGGTTCACTACGCTAGCCACATACCCCTCTGAACGTCGCAAAGTCCGTCACATATCGAGTGCCAACTTGATTAGCGTGGATGAAGAAGAGAATGTTTTCTTTTGGAATAACGATTGTGACATAGAGTTATGGGCTGCTCCCAATCAGAACCATCGAGTACGAATTTCAATTCATAATGTGCTTTGCCTTCTGCTGATTCCCCCTCGTTGATAGGACCACGAAGCGCACAATTTTCTGATAGTCCAGAACCAATATGTCATCGTGTGCAGACGCAGGGAGATCCTTATGTACACTTTGCCGCCAGAGTCCTCAAGGAAGGGCCACCATGTCTTGTATCCCGTTGCTACACATAAGTGGCAGTGGGCCACGGACTCTATATGCCTGGAACCTCAAATAAACACTGTAGCAACGCAACCAGGAAAGCCACCACTTATCAACATCCTTCTGCGCTTCGGCAGTTTCTTGCCGTGGGTGAGTATAACAGCTAAAATCTCGCGTCATAAAAATGACGAAGCTACTCAGCCTATCAATCTTTTGCACTATTTTGTCCTCAGACCAGACCCAAGTTACGACCTTGATGATGACACAGTGGCTCCGAGCACGAAATCGCCCTATTTATTCCCTCCAGAACTGAAACGGATCATCTCAGCGCCTATTCTCATGTTTTGCTCGAGCCACATGACGCTAGGTCCGTACGGGACTGCCTTGTGGATCGACAACCATGCAGAGGCGTATTTCGCATCGCCTACCCGTGGACAACGGATTGCGGGCTTGCTTTGCCCTCCGCTATTGGAGGTGGGTGGTGTCTCGACAAAACAGGGCGAATGGGAATCGCCTACGATGGCCGCTTCTGTATACAGTTTCCAGGAAGGGGCGTCGTGGGCGAGATTAGCTATGGATGAAGAGGAAGGGTGGATAGCGGTTGGGTCGGTGGATGGACGAATTTTAATCATGGAATATACGTGACAATGAACGGCATCCCATCTCAAACTTTCTTTATCTCACTGTAATATCGTACAACTACAAGTTATGTTTGTATTATGAGGAAGCCAGAAGTACCTATCAAGCACGTTAGTCGGCGGAGCAGAAGCTGCATGGCAGTGCGTACAGCCGATGGAGTTAAGCCAAGTTCCTTGAGAGACTTGGAAAAGTCGGCGCGAGTGAATGTTTTTCTAACATGTGTTAGCCAAGCACTAGTGCATCTTTTGTGCCAGATTTACCTGGGGAAGGTCTGAGTGAACGTTACCGTGTCAATATCCACGGAAAGTGTTTGGGCTGCCAGATATTCTGCAACCTCACTCAGTGCTATCGATGTCCACTAAGACAAAGGAATCAAAGAAATGATATTGCACGTACGTGCATCACTTGATAGTGTTGTCGTAAAGGGCTGTCCTCCAGAAGCCAACCGTATCTGCAACCGAGTCTCTTTGAATTCTTTGCTCGGACCACTTTGCGTTTGCGTTTGCGTTACTGCGGCGGCAGGTGTACTCTGGTCTGCAGTCGTCATTGGTACTGGTTGTCCCTCACGAAGTGCTTCTTCCCGTGCTGCTTTCTCTGCTCGTGCTTTCTTGTCGGCTTCAATTTGTGCCTTGACTGCCGCGCGGGCTCGGGCTTCGTCGATCTTTTCTAGAAATCTGTGACCCCTATACGCTTCATAGGCAGAGATAAGTAGACATACCTTGTTTCTTGGCTTCGGCTTCTTGCATCGCTTGCTTCAATTTAAGGTCCTCCTTGATTTTGTTCATGTCCTGTTGGATGTATAGAAGTAGGTTAAAGATTCTTTCAAAGAGTCTAATACCTTTCCCGCTTTTCGTCTCAGAACGTCATTGGCTTGTTGTTCCTTGGCCTCTTGTTCTGCTTTCAAAGCGCGTTTTGCCGACATCTTCTCGCGAAGCTCTGCCAGTTTCTGTTTCTTCTCTTCCTCTGTCAGGGGTTTAATCTATAGGTACAAGGTTAGGTAGGGACATTGGTTGTAGGCTCTCCATAACCTCTTCCGTCGATTCCTCGAATTGATCATGACCACTCTTCTCGGCGTGGAAATTGGCCAGGGCTGTGCTCTTAAACACCTTTCCACAGACTGAGCATTTGATACTCTAGCTTATAACTAAGGAACGTGTTAATAGATATTCAATTTAATCGTACCTTTGCTTCAGCTACAGCACTCCCAGCACCGGCAGCACCCCGAAGTGCTTCCAAATCTTCCTCATCTTCAGCGTCTACGTTTGCTTGCGGCTGTGCCTGTGTTACGGCATTAGGATCGGGGACAGGATCATTTTCGTGTTCGAGGATGTGGTCCATCGCGGGCTGCAAGCCACGGTGGTTGGTAGCCTTGAGAGCCCCTAGGTACATGAGCTAGATACGAGGATGGAGCCTGGGATGCGCACATTCTACCCTGGCTGGGTCGAAGCCCATCGCAATGAGGGAGTCTCTGTCGGAGGCCATGATGGTCAATCAGATGTGGCGGAGCAGCTTGTTTGCGACTCTCTGAGTCTCTCTCCCATGACTAGCGCCGCTATCGCCCACCGCCAGGCGGCCTCCGTCGACGAGGACCTGCAAAAACTCTACAACGAAGTCTGGGCCGGCTTCTCTGACGGCTCCAATGCCACAGCCGCGACACCTGCCCCCCAGGACGACCTTGACAACATTTACAGTGTATATGGTGGCGGGAACGATCATCAGGCACCCGTCCCAGTCTCTGTTTCCACGACACCTATCTCCCCAGTTAGTCCTCGTTCCTGTAAGTCTTATTTATTCCTGTATCTGTGCTGTTTCGTGCCGGCTGATGACGGCTGCGTGCAGTCGCTACGACCCATAATCCATCACCAACCCAGTCCTCCTCAATGCGCAATGCGGGCCCGATCCGACGGCTACCACCTACACCGACCAATCCTCCCACTATGGCAGCCTCGCTGGCGTCATACACCATCCCTGAGCCAGATCCGTACCATGAACCCTCGCGTCTAGGCCACTACAGCAATGACTCCCATGCCTCGACCTCGAGTTCGGTAGATATGCTGAAAAGGGTCACGGTGGGGAGCGTTGCGGGCCGTAAACTTCCGCAAGCACCCGTGCAGGCGTTCAACCCGTATTCCGACGGAGACTCGCTCTCCTCTGTTCAGTCGCAAATTTTTGAACCAACAGCGCGCCAGGCTCCTCCTTCAGACTCCCATTTGGTTGATTATAGAGTAGGGCCTGCGAACGGGACTGCGTTTGGATATGGCGATAACTATGGGTATACAGTTCCTGCGATGCCTTCGGGTTTGCTTGGACTTCCTAAAGGTTTGTCGCACCAGCCAAGTCATGAGAGTGTAGGGACATCTGGAGGACTAACTTCGAGTTATACTGATCGTCGAGCTGGATGTGCGTCCCCCAATTCTAATTTTACAATACATACGACTAATGGCGCGGACAGTTTACGCGGATACTACCTTGTCGAGGAGCGTATCCGAGTCTTCACAATCTCTTTATCAACAGAACGCTATAGCTTCGGGGAGTCAACACATGGCCTCGAGCTCAGGTATTGAAACGCCTTCAGTACCAATGCGTCCACCACAGCCTCCGGGGTTGCACAGCAATGGCTACGGCTATGTGGAAGACAACGGCCCGACCCTACATCCTACGGATCCGTTGAACAACATCCGTGATTTCACTCCCAATCAACAGTATGATCCTGGAGAAGACGAGTATTGGGAAGACGAATATGAAGACGACGAGACGCGCTACGTCAACTTCGCCATGTTATCCCACATGGCCGTTCAGTTGCGAGACAAAGTTCCGCGTGGGACTCATGTAAAGGGTAGCATACCTTATTTACGGGCGTTCACAGGGAAGGACATTGTGGTATGTAGTCTACCGTTGTCACGATCAAGGGTTGACGACTTGCGTTTTTTTTTCACGCAGTCGACCATCCAATCTATAATTCAGCGTGAATTGGCGATCAATCATGGGATGTCAACAAATGATAGACGTGCGGCATTGCATGTGGCGAGAAGCCTGCAGAGCCAGCTGTTCTTCTATGAAGTAGAATGGCACAACAGGGTACTGCAGGACAATGTCGAAGATGTCTACACATTTTTGGACGATCAAGAAGGTCCTTCGGATGCTGTGACGGAGAGGGAAGAGCTCCCAACTGGTGTTCTTACTATGCTGACAAGATGTTACACGCCAATGTGCGGTGAGGGTGGTGTTTGTTATTCGTACGCATGTCCTCGGATGGTATGTCCGCGTCTTTCTGTTGTGGAGTATTGAGTTTTTTACTCGCCATTTAGGGGAATTCGATCACTGGACCTCTTCCTTCTCCGTCGGAGGGA
>QFEO01005865.1:0-13050 GCA_003316615.1 Amanita pseudoporphyria | reverse complement strand
TGCTTAATTTACTTAAATGAATCTTTTTATGCTACTTAAATGCTTATATCTGCTTATTACATTATCAATTTTAAGGAAGAATCTGATTATTCTCCTTAATTCAGTAATAAGCAAATTAGGCAAATTAAGTGAATCTTTGGTTTTGCTTAAGAGCTACCTGCTCATATGTCCTGGCAGTCACATAGCACTTAAGATTCTGTAACAATTGGACAAAATAACAAAACAAGGCTGATTCTATGCATAGACCATGCTATTTTGTCCAATTTGGTGCACTATAGCAAGGTTACTTGGGCCCAAAGAGAAGAGTTGCAATATAGTACTAATTTGGGTGGAACCCCAACAGGTCATGTGAACTGAGGCATTTGTCATCCTCGAGGCCTTAATTTGCCTCCGTCGTAGAGTTCCTGTTGCATGGTGTCTTGGGCGACTTCACTGTCAGCCCAGCGTGTAGTTGAATCTGTGCCCTGAAGGGGATCCCTTGACTGCAACCCAGGAGGAGAGTGTGCCAAGGGAAAATGCAAGGGGGGAAGACAAAAAAGACGATGGAAAAAATGAAGAGGAACGGGGGTTGGGAGCTTGTCTTAACATGATATGCAGTGCTCAGTGTCTCAGTAACAATCCCGTGAGAAGATGGTGATTAGAGGACCTGACAGGTGCTACGTTAACGCGGATGAGCCGCCCTTCGTCATTCTGATCTCTGCTGACTCTCGTCAGCCATTTTCTCTGCGTTGCTTACTCAAGATCATGGGCGGTCTCTATTGACCTTTCTACAATGTCAGATGATCCCATACTCCTCGCGCGGTGTGTTTTTTCTCCCTGATCTCGTATATTGACCCTCATACGTCCATGTGCTATCCCCTTGGATCCTTGCCAGAGACGCGAATCAAATTCATCAGTCATTGAAAGAGCTTTTAACAACGAACGAACCTTACGACAGGGAGGTAGAATTCCAACGAAAGAAGTAAGTGTTCCCGCCCTATGCTTGTCTGTTTAAGGGATCTAACACGCCGTTCTGTTTTGTGCGATAAAGACTTCGCAGACAATATCTGCATTTATTGCTCGCACATCCCTATGCGCCAGAATCAAAAGATGTCGAGAATCATCTGTGGATGCAAACATCTTACGCTTTTATCGCCGCATACAAACACCAAATAAATGCGCTGGATCGACTTATCCAGAATAGTGCTCGCCAGCAGCAGCCCCAGCCACAACAAAGACAGGGGGGCCCTGGCCCAGTTGAACACCGGAAACTTTTACAACGCTTCCGTCAGTTCTTGGCAGAAGAGGAAAAATTCTGGGCAAAGCTAGTGAGCCGACTTTATCGCACTTTTATGCTAGAAGACGCACGACCTGCCCTACAAGCACTTGGAATACCGTTGGAGGACGAACAAGGTGCTCTTGGCCAGCCTGGTGTAGGTACCGGAGGTCATGGCCGAAATCAGCAGCAATTTCCACCGGAAGAGTCGACCCCCCGGGTGGGAGCCAAGACAGCTAGCGACAAGGAAGCGCGTATGTCCACGCTGAGCAAAGCGCTTGTGTGCTTGGGCGATGTTTCTCGATACCGGGAGTTGTACAACGAGGCAGGTGGGAGGCCGAAAGCAGGACAAGAAGATGGTGCACCTGCACGAAGACGCAACAGGAGAAGTCCTGCCTGGATTGAAAATATTCCAAAGGCAAGAAACTACGACAAGGCTCAGCAGTACTATGAACAGGCTAGGCTGTTGGTTCCTAACGAAGGAAAACCGTCGCACCAACTTGCCATTTTAGCCATGTATAAGAAGGACACGTACATGTCCTTGGCACACTATTATCGTGCCCTGTGCGTAAAGCAACCATATGATACGGCGTTGAACAATATGGGCACTTTGTTATCCAAAACTTTGGACAGTTGGCGAGTAGCGAACAAGCACGACAAAAACAGGAATCAGCCCCTCGACGCTGATGAACACCCAGGTATCCGGGTTGACAAATTCAAGGAAAGAGTAGTTGTGCTGCATGCCTTATGGAAGGTTGGTTCTGAGAATGGAATCGATAGGTGTGTGCTACTGTTTTCTCGGTTTTTGCAAGCGATTGATTTGATTAGGATGAATTCTATATCTAGAAAATTGGACGTTGCCGTTGCGCATGATTTTGCAATACTCGTCGGCCAACGTCAGATGCCGGATGATATGATAACTCAAGCAATTGCCATGTCTCAAGGCGCCCTCTGGAAATATCGAATGTTACGTGATACGAATGAGCACTACGGCGGACCATCGAGCTCCTCTGTCGTACTGGAGTGGTATATTGTCAAGCATGTTCTGGATATACACCGTGCCTTGCTGGAAATTGGCAGAGATGAACTCAATGCACCGCCTTCTCACGACACTAAGGATGATTTAGGGCAGCAAATTCCAGCGACGTTCAGACGAACTCTGCCTGCGTTGAGGGTTGCGAGCAAATGGTTGCGAGCGAACGCAAAGTACTTATGGCAGGATCCCGAGTTCTGTGCTTACCAACAGAAGAGGAGAGGTGCCGTCATACTCAAAACGCCCAACAAGATTAGTGGTCACTCCTATCACACCAAGAAATTCTGGGAAATGTACGCGGAGTTTTCGCGCATATTAGCTCGGACATTTCCTTTTGCGAAACTACCAAAACTGACTGCACCACTGGAAGAAGATATTGAAATGGGCGGATTCTTACCCCTGAGGAAGTTGATGATTGATGTTCCGACTGATGATCAGGGAAAGGTTAAACCTCGGGAGGAGGTCCATCCTAATGAGGAACAACTCATGCGTATTGCTGATTTACTGGAAGATGCGAGAGTGATTGCGGAATTGGGGGTATGTTAACCTCTGCAATTCAACGTTGTCTGACCTCGTTCCAGCACGCACCGATTCAGTATTACAGTAAGAGTGGCGTCGTCATGTTGAACAGTGATGCATTCGAAGCCGAAATTCCTAAAGCTAAGGTGGAAACTGTCCAACAAGAGTATGAACAACCGGTATCTGGGCAACAGGTGGTCTCTCCTGTTCAGTCTTTGCAAGAAGATGTCGGGAAGATAGACCGAGATGATAGTTTATCCGATTTCTCGCCTGAAGACGACGATGAGGATGTCTTGCGCGATGCATTCAGCCATCTTGACGCTGGTAATCAAGAAGGAGATGAAGACGATGAAGACGAGATTGTATTTGATCCTAGGTATGTTTTACTCGTACATTTAGAAGTCGATACTACATGGTACAGGCCCATCATATCGCCCGTTATGCGAGCCGCAACATCCCCAGTCCAAGTCAGCCCCGTATCACCTCCTAGACAGGCTGGCCCCTCCACCGCTCTGGGAACCTCTTCTCAGTCACCCACTCGGTCCAATGGTGTTTCTCCCAGAGCTGTTGGATTAACAACAGCGGAGGATCTATTGAACAACGTCATCGGTGGCAATCGTCCAGCTCAACCTCTCACTACTCAGCAACCGCCACTTCCGCTTCCGTTCTCTTCGAACTTAACACACCATTCAGCGAAATCCATTTGGTCTACTTCCCAAGACGAGCAAAGAATGATGGCCAATGCCCCTACTTCTCATCCGAGCGGGAGCCCGTTGTTTAGCTCGCCTACACACAAGTATTCGACGTTAGCCTCACCGCAGACGTCTGATCCTCCAAGCATATCTCAACCATCAATCTGGGGTTCCTCGTCATCTTTTACTTCTAGTGGACTCAGGGCTAGTCAGCAGAGTGTGCATGGAAATTCCATGAGCGTTAATTTGGGCACGGGCGCTACAAGCTTATTTGCACATCAGTATGGGCAACCTGGGCCTTCGCTCACGAACAGCGTTGGCGGTGGCAGGAGTGATCTCTTAGAGCACAGACGCGTGCCACCAGTCACGCAGCGATTCCAGCTGCAACAGCAGCAGCAACAACAATACCAGAATCAGCCTGCCTTGTCCATGCTACTGTCGAATGGAGTTCATGGTTTAGATATGGCGGCCAGTTCCCTTGGTTTCTCGATGGAAGGAATCACCTCCAATGGCTTTGCGGAAGTGACGGATCCGCATGGTACCTTCTACGGCGACAATAACTATCGAACGAGTACAGCCCCTTTTCATACGCGACATCTCTCCTACAATGATGTGAGGCTAGGACCAGGGATACAGCAGCCACCACCGCCATCGGTATGGGATAATACGTGATCTAACTATTTTTCAATGGATTGGTTCAAGTTTTGGTCAAATAGAGGGTAAGTCATATCCTTCCGGATATCCTAGCTTGATTAATTTGGAATGTATAGATAGATTACCTCTATCGTTAGTTCCCACTCGAGCGTTCTCGCACCTATAGCTAGTCGATCGGCGGAAATCGTATAGCAACCTGACATGCCTTGCCATGCCTATGTTGCCCTGCGTCACCCAAGCTGCGCGTATGCATTTCAAAGGAGTCTGCGTGGCTGCCATGCAGTATAAACATCCGGTACCTTTCATGCGTGTAGCACAAACGTTCACTCTGCTACCCGTTGCCTATACTGTTATCTTGTTGGCATCTTGACTGGTTGTTTGCAAATGACTCATTGATATGTCTGTCTTCTATTTTATGCCCTGTCTTTTCATTGTGTTTTCTGTAACATTGACATTGTATCCTTGCCCATGTCCCGTATCTCGAGTTTTTGTCTATGTCCCTTACTATGGTGCTTACTACTAGGAATGATGCATGGTGCTACTAGCTTTTCGAATACCAATGTATTGTCCGTTCAGTTGGGCGGGTGTAGAATCACTGTCTCATAGCATTATGATGTTCGTCATGTACACAAAATCATTCTACGTCATAGTCTGCGAACTTTTCTGCTGTCAAACTTCGACTTCTGGCTCCGGGGATTGAATCTCCCATGGCTTCTTTCTGATTGGAGCAGAAGAACTACTTGGTAGATCGTCCTAGATAAGCGTCAAGAGAAGGAATCTTGCAACGCACAAAGGAAAACCATACGCTCAATTCGTTCGGGATGACCCTGTTGTTGGGTATCAGATCTTCCCGTCCAGACTCTATCAATTCTTTCAGCTCCGCGAAAGTAATAGGACGAGGTTCCTCCTCGGCAGTTTTGCTTTCTTGCATTGATGGTACGGCATTTTCTACGGAGGGTGGCCCTCCTTGGGACTCCTCCCTTCTAACATCGGTAATTTCTTCGCCGCTAAATGAGCTCGTAGCTTCCTCAGCCTGCTGCGCTTGGTCAACAGTGATCGAGTAGCCTGTTATTCTGTTGCATGATAAGAATGATAGAATATACAGAAGGCTGAACGGCATACGCACCTGTTAAAATAGAAAACACGAGCATGACGCAAGACGTCGTTTCTGGGGGTGCTACTTGACGTAGTACCGGCCAAAATACTTTCTAATCCTTTCTTAGCAACATTTTCAATCAAATTCCAATTCTATTTGTCAATCGCGTACCTGAAACGCCTCATCCGAGTGAAAAGGGTACGAGGTATACTGTTGAAGACTCTCGTCAAGTAGGCTAGCCATGGACAAAGTTAGGACATTCGCTGTGTTATCTAATCTTTCACGTGATTTCAACAACCCATTACACAATGGCAGTGTTGTCGTAGCGTTTGTCGTCCTAGTCACCATGTCCGGCGTTAACAAGATTACTGCAGAGAGAAGCCAAAGAGCGCTGCTCGAGCTATTGGCGAAGCCTGGAAATGGTGAGGCTTCCAAGCACTCTGGAGTGGTTTGACGCGATAGTCATCATCGTTAGACGTCTGTGCCGATTGCAAAACTCGAAACCCAAGGTGGGCTTCTCACAATTTGGGTATCTTTATTTGGTAGGTGTCATTTTGGTTTTGAAAGCTAAAAGTCTAAGGGATGCCGTTATTAGCATCAACTGTGCGAGTATCCATCGGAAGATGGGGACACACATATCCAAGATGTGAGCATATTATTGGAGGCGCAATGCAATATGCCGAAACCCGTAAATTTCTAGAAAGAGCGTCACATTAGATTCATGGACGAAGGAACAGGTGGAGGTAAGTAACAGAATACCACATCACCGTGTCGATGAAAGTTCAATTATTTTAGAGTATGAAGGCTATGGGAAACCTAAAGTCAAAC
Organism: Amanita pseudoporphyria; assembly: GCA_003316615.1. Classification (NCBI taxonomy): domain Eukaryota; kingdom Fungi; phylum Basidiomycota; class Agaricomycetes; order Agaricales; family Amanitaceae; genus Amanita; species Amanita pseudoporphyria. Next base: position 6,973 of record QFEO01005865.1, on the reverse strand, counting down.
GCCATTTATAATTCCAATGAAACACGACATCCTCCTCCCCCAGCCTTAGCGGACCCTGAGAACGACACCGAGCTCGAGTCATACATTCGATGTGAGTAAGGTCATGTTCACACGTTCATGCGGAGTGACTAATGTGGTTTCACCGTGCAAGCGAAGTACCAGTACAAGAAGTTCATAGACAAGGCGGCGCTGGTTGCTCTCAAGCTTGGTTCCTCACGGTTATCATCTAGCTCGAGCACGTCTCGGTCGGCGTCAACGCCCGCGATTAATCAAAAGGCGCCAACACCTCCACCCATTCCAAGCTCTACTTCTGTTCCGTCCGCTATCAGCAAGCCCGCTAAAGGTTCGGCGCCTTCGCTACCACCAATACGCCCCTCGACGACACATCCCGCCTCGTCTGTTCGTTCCGCTTCTCGACCCGTGCAACAAGCCCAGAGCTTGCAGCAGAAAGATGGAGTGTGGTCTGATTTGATATCCCTCCAGGAACCAACAAGAAATTCGTCTCTGCCACTACAATATCAGGTTCCCCAATCAATTCAAACTATGAACCAGACTGGTTTGGACTTGGGTGCCAGCATGACGAGTAACATGCTTACCCCTTCTCTGCAAATGGCCGGTCCGATAGCTGCGACGTCATACTATCAGTCATCATTCCCCCAAACACCTCAAATGTCTAGTTTTTCGCCAGCAATTGCCTTTATGCAACCAACACCATTATCTACCACGACGACCGGGTTTGTCACAAGCCCTACTGCATCCCAGCTACAACAACAATTTTTGCAGCCCCAACCAATACAAGCTGGACCTTCATTCTCCGTGCCACAACCAATGCTGCAACAGCCACATTTCATGACGCCGTCCCCTGTTATTCTCTCCACGCCTAGTCCCGCCATTGGTTCATTCATGAATCCAAGCCCTCAGCTGCCCACGCCGTCGCCTGGGGTTGGGTATACGCAAACCCATTCCACCGTAACTGTAAGCCAGCCAGGCATCATGATGACCGGTACTCCCCAGATGCAGATGCAAATGGCAATGCCTATGCAGCCAGGGATGGCGACAGGTTTTGTGCAGCCGCAAGGAACTATGGGATATGCGGGTAATGTGTATCAAACACAGACTGGATTTGGGAATACAGGTCAACACCCGTGGGGACCATTATAGTATTTGATCTTTATAGTTAGCCGTTATGTTAGGTATATTTGAGGGGATTAATAGAGATATACTTAACGGATGTAGCCTTGGGCTTCTCGCAAGGCGGTAGAGCATTGCAGTACGAAGTCCTCATGCAGGGAGTGATACTAAGCCTCCTACTTCGCTGCAAGGTTAAACGCACGAACTGCGGCATTTACACATTGTCGACGATAATGGCTAAGCTGTATCCCTTCTGTAAATGTCGCCCGGTAGTTTAGACCAAAAACATATATATTAGCTCGAAGGAAGTGTGGAGACTGATTGGGCTTGATCCCGTTGTATATTGAACAGATACATGATACCGTTCCAAGTCCTGGTTATCTTATTTTAAGCACAATTACTCGTCGTCGACAAGGTCTTCAGGAAGGATAAGAGACTATAAGAGTACCTTGCGGCTGCGTAGGATGAGCAGGTGCGGAAAAGTGACTGTAGTGACCGTACAAAAATAACTTGAACGGCATCAAATAAGTGAGGACTTTGTCTGATGTCGTTTGAGCAGATATTTGCATCTGCAACTCTGGATGTCGTCGTACCAGACACCTCCTTATATTTTCCATCGCAAGAGACCATTGATAGCTGGCTAGAGCGTGTTGGAACGGGGTCGGTTGACAGGAAGCAGACTTTCTTTGGTACGTGTTCAGGCGCGCGCCAGGCTAGCAATTCAACGGATCAGTCCAGATGAGCAGTTGCGGATTTTCCTTGTCATTCGCATTAAGCAGCCAGCCCCGGAGGATGACGCCCCACCGCAGCCGTTGTTGTCATTTCTAGCGCATATGCAAGTGTCCTTCGAGGCGACATACATATCTCCCCTACCAGGTACACCGCAAGATCCTCGCATAACAAATCTTTCCCGTCCCCCAAGAGGTTCTTCCCTGTCAAAAGGCAATCCACGTTTAAGTTTGCATCCATCTATATCCCCACCCAGTACGCCCAACCCAACGCCCTCCGCTTCAGAGCACGATCAAAAGTATTTGACGTCGGAGGGGACGCTTCTTATCGCTGGTATCTGGGGACAAAGCTCTTCCCAGGATGCGAAAGAGTGGTTCACTTTACTATGGTCGGTTGAAGAACAGGTCTGGGTCGCGATATATTCCTTTTCATTAACTCTCTGTAAGAACCATCCGAGTTGCTTCGGGCGAATTTTCCTCATGTGCTTTATTTTAGCATTTCTTCGCCTTAATGTGCCGGACCCACTTCTTTGTCTAACTGTCTCAACTACTCTGCGCGACAAGCCGATTACAACTGCGTCGTCTAAACATCCCCTTGCTTCGTACTTTACTCAAGTTGGCAAACAGTCAAGCTTGATCGAAGCAGACCCACCTACACCTGTGAATGGTAGTCTCCAAGGAGACTCTGCAGAAGCAGAGCTTCACGGATTTGAGGAAGTAAATTTGCTCCAGGGGCTACACGCAGGTACGTTGAAACTACTTTGCGTTATCTCATTCTCTGAGGATGTTGCTAGGCCCGACTTTTGGCATGGAAACTACCAAGCTTACCTTACCATCTACTCGTTTAGGGACAGTCTCACGACAGAAGCTCTTTTCCCTTCCGCCGATCAACCTTCCAACGCCTTTACCTCCAGAGCCCTCTCCGATGACCGCATTACGCGCAGTCCATCCAACCCTTCGAAAGTCGTTCCGGAAAACACTACACACTGTATCTGGATTCCGTGTGCGCATGCGCACAGTCTTTGTTCCTTATGTATTATTACCGAGGAGAGCCAGTTCTACGTTTGACGATGGTGAAGACGAACGTGACAAGAGGGAAGCAGGCAATGAAGAAAGAACAGTTATCCTGTGCATAGAAATCGAAAATTCGGGGGAGTCTGGTAATAATATCGGATTTGAAGTTGAGAAAGTGGTCGTTAATGTTGGTGGAGAGGATACGGAAGCGCACTTGATCGGGTGGGGCGAGGCTTCTCTCAAGAACATGGACGAGAGCAAGATTTTCCCTCTCCATATTGAATCCCGCGCGCAATACAACCTGCTATATGCGGTGTGGTTCCTTCACCCACCTGATGAACTGAATGCCCCGCTATTTGGCCGCGGCCAGAATGGTTCAGGCGTGACTTCAGATCTACAAAGGGCGGTCGCCATCTACATTCATGGGAAACCTTACGATAAACATTCGCAGTCGCAAGGTGACATGGTTGACTCAAGTCCTAGCATCGTATACCCAACTCAGACGTTTTCGTCCCGCTGGAATTGCATCCTAGATCTGGGGGTGCGCGATGTTCAAAATCCCGAGCCCGTTGATACCGTTGATCCATCAAGCCTAATTAACAAATATCCCAACATTCTCCCAGAGCCTGGTTCTCCATTCCCATTATCTGGCGCCAGAGCAGGTGGTTTCTTTTCGCCCGATTCTTCCTCGCCCGCAACGACCCCTCGTTCCTCCCTAGTAGCTGGGACCCAACGTTTTTCATTACCAGCGCGTTCCCTTTCTCCACCGGTCAGGACACCCCATCGATACAGTGATCAACTATTAAATACACCCTTGTCCAGCAAATCAACCTCTCTCCTTCCTTCTCAATCCCTGGCAGCCGCTGCACAGTTTCTTCGTTCACCCACGACATATAATGCATCAGTACTGCCAGCTGGATTTCAGGCAGACGAGGGTAGTTATGTAGAACAGCCGCCATTGACTCTTGCATATCCTCCAAAGAGCCCCTACCAGCCAAGCCCCCTGTCACAAGGCCCAGTAACTACGCAAGGCGTGGGAGCTGTAGGTCCAATCGTTGAGACTAGGCGCGAGCGCGGTTTAGGATTTCCCCCCGTGGGCCTACCTACGACACCTGGTGTCGCTGAAATGCTTTCAGCCGAGCAGCAAGTAGCGTCAGCTAAGATGCTTCAGAAATTAGACAATGGCGAATCAATTGTTGTTTCCGTTAGGCTGATGACACTTCGAGATAGAGAGGACCTGACGGGTGTCGACGAACGGATTTACCCTTTGTCAAGATTTACGGTTGAAGCGTTTGTGTTTAATCGTTCGACGTGGACTCGACGTTTCGAGCTGAGTTTCCCTAGCAATGCAAGACTGAAGCGAAGGGAAAGGACTTTGACGTCATACGGGAGATATGATAGTACAGAGGAGAATGTAAACAAGCTGGGTTACCCGGGGGTATTGCCCATTGATAATAGAGTGCGGATAGGGTAAGTGTTGTTGAACTCAGCATAATCTAAAGGCTAACATGGTCAGTCCTCTACTGCCAACAGCGTGTCAGACGGTGAGGATGCAATTCCTCGCTGTTACACCTGGGGTGCATTCAATAGACGTATTGACGCTGACCGACATTGAGTCTGGATACTCGATAAATTTAAGGTTAGTAATGCTTCTGAAGTATTGAGGATATGGTTTTCATTAGATTACATAGGTCTGTCATGGACGTCGTTGTCCATGAGCCTACGTAGTCATGACTCTGATGTATTTCTATGCTAACTAGAAGTCGACCTTATTTATATTGTAGAATTCATGTATCCATTGCAGTCACTTTGGGTGTTTACTGTAGCATTACCTCTCGTCTATAAATAACTCGCTCACGCCCAATGACAAAACACAGCAAAAATAATACCGCTTCTTCAATCTTCAGCTATGCCGAGTATAAGAAACTGGATTATGGGACAAAAAGAGTGAGAAAGCGTCTGAAATCGAGTCGAAAAACTGATTTTGACTTCAATACGAAAGAAACGCTTAGGAAATGAATCTATGAGAAATTTCGATGCCTGTGCTCTCTGTTTAAGCCGTGCTCGGGACCCGGTTGCTTGTAACGAAGGCCATCTTTTCTGCCGGGAATGTGTTTACACGGACCTCTGTGAGTCCCGCCGCTGTATGATAAGTGTCCGACTTCGTGTTCTTATGTACGCAGTAACTCAGACGAAAGATATTAAGAAACAAAAAAAGAGATTAGAAGCATTCAGGCAAGAGGCTGAAGAGGAGAGGGAACGGGCACGGATGGCTGCAAGAGAGCGAGTGTTACTCGAGTTTGAAAAAGGGCAGTTAAGCCTGGCTAGCAGCTCTACGATTGGCACGAAGCCCACCGCGCCCTTGGACAGCAACTCCTCCGAACGTGAGCATGTGCATTCTTTAAAGGCCCTTGGAGCTCATAAGATGGGTCCGCAACAGCTAGAGGGACGAAGCGGAAGTTCGAGTTCGATACTTCGGCGGTCGAGACAGTAGCTAAAGAAGCTGAAGAGACAGCGCTACGGCAGATTGAAAAAGAACAGGCGGAGGCGTTGAAACACAAATTACCCGATTTCTGGCTACCTTCGTTGACGCCTACGTATGAGTCAAGTGGACCTCCCCAATCGTTGAGTGATATCAAGGTGCAGACGATGTGCCATGGAGGTAGCCCTCCCCATCACGTCTCGTGCGTCGTGCTCTTCATTTCCTTTGTTAATTGCTTATGTTGTCGTAGGTTAAAGAATTTGTTCTCTGTCAAATTTGACTTCTTTGGATCGAACGCAGCATCGTCGAAATCCGTCGAGTCGTCGCAGGCAGATGGAAGCTCTTCCAAAATAAAAGACGATGCAGAGCCAATGTGTCCGTCTTGCAAGAAACGACTTTCAAATAATATACTTATATTTGGTTTGTCTTATTGGTTATTCCGAAAAAGTGGTATTAACCGTCCGGGGTGTTCAGTTGCGAAACCTTGCGGGCACACAATATGTAAAATATGCACAGATACCCTGGTTCGCCCGTCTAAGCAATGTATTGTATGTGATATACAATTGAAGGACAAGGAAATCATCGAGTTGAAACGAGAAGGTAATACCATAAGCCATAGCCTAAGTTTTGGACTGATGCACGCATAGGAACTGGATTTGCTGGAGGAGGAATGGCAGAAACGTCGAAAGCGGGTGTTGCATTCCAAGGGTAGATAAATTAGATTCCAAATACATTACGCATCGCACGTGCCTGGCCTTAAGGCTCTGCTCATGTCCTATGCTCCTCACAATGTCCTCCCAACTAAGCGACCCCGCCGCTGATGCCGTCCTGTCTACAAGCGCCTCGACTGTCCGCGCATTCCCTCTCCCAGAGCCCGCCGCGTCCTCCGACTCCTCTCCGGACAACTCACCCCCGGATAGTCCTTTCTCGGACTCAATTTCATCTCTGCCCTCTGTCTCCTCCTCTTTCTTCTTCAGCTCCGCGGCCACCAGCCCACCTCGTCCCCAGTCCTCTCAGCTCGACAACACCGCTACTCAGGGCCTCATCATTCCCTCTATTACACTCCCAACAGCCCTGCACCAACCAACGCCATATGGGCAAACTCTAGGCGACCTACGCGTCCTTGTTCTTGTTCGAAAAGGAGCAGACACGTCTCTCGTTCCGACGCTCCTGTCTGATGAAAATGAGGATATCGTGGATGTGGGGGCTTGGGAACTGACAGAGCACGGCCGTACTATCAAGGCATCGACGGACTGGGTAGAGCACAATGATTCGCATGACTTGGAACGCTTTGAACCCTTGCGAAACGTTGAGTTCGCAGAGTTCGCGGATTATGACTCGGAGACAGACGTGAGTCTCGCAATCTTATGCTTGGAATAGATTATCAGATACTTCGCTTGCAGGTCGATGAACTCGTACGCAACATTAAAAATCACTTGCAGGGACCGTTCCAATCTCTATTAGAAGTACTGCATCCCAAGCACCGCGCATCGTCTGTATTGTCTAACCTACTTTCCTCCCCGTATTCCCCGTTGTACACTGCGCTCATTCTGTTACTACCAACCTGTGAGTTGCGTGTGTATAAATCAAGCCCTGACTTCTCATAACATTAATACAC
>QFEO01005847.1:0-25851 GCA_003316615.1 Amanita pseudoporphyria | reverse complement strand
AAGAGTATGTAGATCCAAAAGTTGCAGTCCAGTCCATCCCGAATTGATGGTGATATCACTGTTTCATCCATCATACCCCAGTCGACTCATTCGAGGTATAGGACCTGCTAAGGTGTACACACTGCGTGGCAAATATCGACAATTTTTTCTCCGCGTTTCAGCCGAAAACGTCGATAATTTTGCGAGCGCCAACATTGGTGTAAGTGCTGATCGTACATTGGACATTGTCGTAGAGACGGTACGTGTGTGTTTAATTTCCTGTGCGACTAGGCACGGCCCTTACCATACTGTTGGCATTGTAGCCACTGGAAGCTGGGATTTTGCCATCCTCTCCGCGGATCCCGAGCGAACTGCTGCCTTCTTCTCCCGAAGCCGTTGATACATCAGAATTGTCCGATGAAAGTATTACAGGGAAAGGCGGTCGTAAAGAAACGAAGGCTAAACAGCACAAGCAACGTAGCACTCGAAAGCGCCAGCATTCTTCGTCAGAAGACGGCAGTTCAGGTCGGGGGTCTGAGACGCGCAGCAAGCCCTCGCGTTTCAAACGGACATCACAAAGGAAAGCTAAGGGATCAAGGGCCAGTGGAACAGTTGCTATGTCTTATTTGGATCATCTTCCCGCCCTCAAAGATCGTAGTGATCCGATGGGTATCAGGGCTCACCATTATAACACTTTTGAACAGATGAGGGGATATGACTCCCCGAGCACTGATGAAGATCCCAGCAGGCTATATGACATGATAGTGCGTGCAGTGGAGATGATAATTCAGAAACAGCCAGATGCGGTTGCGTATACCACTTGGCGTCACGGAAAACTTCCAGATCTCATCAAGGCTTGTGGGTTCGTTCAAAGAATGATGGAAGAATTAGTTGGAGAGTTGGCACCGTTTAGAACAAAAACTCACGAAATTAGAAAGGTATGTAGTTGTATTCACCGTTGGATCTTAGTTTCAACATCTGAATAGGCACATGTCCTCGCGGCTTTGAGGATCGAGCAAAAGATGGCGAGTGAGGCTACGGAAATACTCGAATTGCTGAGATTTTATGGAGATGATGGAACGCGCTCCCGCGACAGTCGAGTAATCGAGATGATCGCTCGTGACGACCTTAATAAGCCGTATAAACAGTTGAAACAGCTGTTGCGTCTGCTCAGAAACATTCACGAAGAGTGGAAAAGAGACCATGGTACAGGACAGTCGGATACTATGGGAGACGTAGAATAGTTTGGACAATTCACCCGATAAGGCGAATTAATTATTTTTGAGCGGAGATCAAAGAATATCTCGCGTCGATATCGTTTCGCGCATATTGCTTGCAATTCACCATGACTTCAAGTATCGAGCTTATTAATCCAAAGGCAGAAAGCGTGCGGAGAGCAGCCGCACTTCAGGTACCTGCGTGGAATAATTCGGTGGGAGATAGCTAAGCTGTTGAATTAGGTCAACACCGCCGGCGCAATGGGTCTAGCAAACGTCGTCAAAGGCAATCTAGGTACCTAGAAGCGCTCTCGATGAACTTTTCTTTTGTATTTAAACGAGTGCAACAGGCCCTCGAGGGACTCTCAAAATGCTCGTCGACGGGGCAGGTCAGATCAAAATAACCAAGGACGGAAAGGTTCTACTATCCGAAATGCAGATACAAAACCCCACAGCGGCCATGATCGCTCGGACAGCTGTGGCGCAGGACGATCAAGTTGGAGATGGTACTACCTCGGTCGTGCTCTTGGTTGGCGAGTTCCTGCGGCAGGCAGATCGCTTCATATCTGAAGGCGTCCACCCGACCATCATAGCGGAGGGCTTTGATCTTGCAAAGAAGGAATCATTGGCAGTACGTGTCTTGTTTTTTTTGAAACAGCGTGACGGGAGTTGGATAACCGTTCTAGTTCCTCGATACTTTCAAGCAATCCTCAAAGCTTGATCGTGCAACGTTGATTAATGTCGCCTACTCATCGCTTGGAACGAAGATCCATGCATCGCTTGCGAAAAAGCTTGCAGCGGACGTTGTCGATGCTGTTCTGGCTATTCGTCCGCGACCACCCAAAGGTCTGTACAAACTCTACATTTTTTAGTTTTACGGAATCCCTTTTCGAACCTAACGAGTCTAGATTCGAAGGAAGAGTTCAAGGAGCCCATAGATTTGCATATGATAGAAATAATGAAAATGCAGCATCGAACCGCGTCCGAAACGCAACTCATTCGCGGCCTCGTTCTCGATCATGGTGCACGACATCCTGATATGCCAAGACGCGTAGAGAATGCCTACATTCTGACTCTGAACGTCAGCTTGGAGTACGAGAAGACGTGTGTGAACTTCCATCATCCTGTCGGTCATTGCGCTCATCTCTTGAAAGTGAAGTTAATTCAGGTTTCTTCTACTCATCCGCGGAGCAGAGAGAGAAGTTGGTAGAAGCGGAGAGGAGATTCGTGGATGAAAAAGTGAAAAAGATTGTCGAGCTCAAGAGGCGTGTCTGTGACCAAGCGATAGACACGAAGGAAAAGTCAAAAGGCTTCGCCGTTATCAATCAGAAAGGCATTGACCCCTTGAGCCTCGACATACTGGCTAAAAATGGCATCTTTGCTCTGCGTAGAGCAAAGCGCAGAAATATGGAGAGGTTCGTCACTTATATCTGAGGAGGCTAGGTATCTCATAAGGACATAAACAGATTACAACTCGTTTGCGGGGGCATTGCGCAGAATTCTGTGGACGATCTGACACCCGACGTGCTAGGATGGGCAGGCCTGGTCTATGAACATACCCTTGGAGAGGAGAAGTACACCTTCGTTGAGGAAGTGAAAGATCCAAAATCAGTCACCTTGCTTATTAAAGGACCAAATGCACACACGATGCAGCAGATACAGGATGCATTCCGCGATGGGTTGAGAGCGGTTAAAAATGGGCTGGAAGATGAGTGCCTTGTGCCGGGTGCTGGTGCATTTGAGGTGGCATGTTCCGTTCACTTGAATGGGGCGGTTAGGAAGAACGCAAAAGGACGCGTAAAGATGGGCGTGCAGGCTTTTGCAGATGCCCTGCTTATTATTCCTAAAACACTGGCTCAAAATGGTGGTTTCGACGTCCAGGACGTAGTAGTAGCTCTTCAGGTGAGTTCAATGGAACATTCTTTTTGTTGTCATACATTAATAAATCAAAAGGACGAACAAGCAGATGGTAATATAGTTGGAATTGACCTACAGACAGGAGAGCCTTTCGATCCCACCGTGGAGGGTGTTTGGGATAACTACAGAGTTAAACGGCAGATGCTTCATTCAGCGTGCGTCCGAATGCTAGAATCGCTAATGCACTCCCTGACTTGATAATACTATTCCAGTTCGGTCATCGCGATTAATTTGCTATCCACAGACGAAATATTGAGAGCCGGACGTAGTTCGCTGAAACCGGAAGGACAGCAGTAGAATGTATTCAAAATTCAATCATTTATTTCAATTTCCACGAGATCATGACCAGCTAAACTTTGTTGAACGAGTAGCGACACACGGTGTCAAGAAATTATATCACACTAAGTATTACATGATTCTGCACGGTTATTGAATATATAGCTATAGTATAATCTAAAAATCAACTGGGAATATAGACAGACTAACTCAGACAGAAAAACAAAAACTACACTCAACAAAAAAAAAGTTCAGGAATCGGACAGTTCTGAACACGAATCCCATCCAGCGCGAATGAAAGACGGCGTTGAGTCAAGGAGTGGAAAGGTGACCGATTTATTAAAGTGTGACGCCGTCTTGGCATCCCTTGTTGCAGGATATGCATGCAATGGCACGTGGCTTTCTTGCAATTCTGGAGAAGCGTGCAGTGGTGAAGAGCTATCGATCTGGTTCATTTTTAGACATAGTTAAACGAGCTGAGTTAGTGACTTACCTCTTCATTCGATTCGTCAACAGTCCTATCGGGTCTGTGAATCGGATCAAGTTGATCGGATAATTCATCTAACGATTCCCTATTCTCGGTTGTGACTTGTTCGTAGTCTAATACGCCTTCTTGGCCACGCCCTGGAGAGTCGGACGACACAGAAGCCCAACGTCGCTTGGCAAACGTGATTGGGGAAGGTTTATAAGTTAAGGCCCCTCGAGAGAGCACCGGCGTCGTCACATATGCTGGACTAGGTGATATTCGTGCTGAGATATCATCCGGAGCGGCTATAATTGCTGCTGGTGGAGATTGATCATCCTCAGGAGTCGCGACGCCCTTTTCATCCTCGTCCGAGGACGAAGACTCATCCAGAAGAACTGGACCAGCCCAAGCCTGCAGAGCAAAGCTTAGGGGATTAGGTTTCGAAAGAAGCCTAATATTCCGGAAACCGGTTGAGCGCGGAAGTACTTTTTGCAAAGGCGCATCTTTCAGTAGTTCTACGGCGTCTTGGTATCTGTTTCCATGCCCTCTGAGCGTCCGCTTGCGCGGATGCTCCCATTCGTCCACGTCTATAGCCCGTCTCTTGCTTCGAGGACTGTTAGAGAGTGTGCTAACCTGATTGGTCACATCCATCTTATCTCCTGGCGTCGGTGCCTGCTTTAACTCACTGGATGAAAACGACTTGCCAGGAGAAGTCGGATTGCTCATGTCGCCTTTGCGGCTGAACTGACCATTCCCATTTCGAGGTTGTTTGTTAGGTGAAGACAGCGAAGCTGGCTGCTCTTCCTCTTTAATCTCATTCGACTGGTTTTCTTCAGGGAAATGGATACGTGGCCTCCCCCGTTTTCGCTTGGGTGGGTCAACCTCCATACTGTCGCCAGAGTCACTATCCTTCCTGCTCTTGCAAGGGGTTAAATCTAATTTAGTTCTTTTTGCAGGACGTTCCTCTTCATGATTTTGATTGTGGCGCTTTGATGAATTCCTGGATGGAGAATGGCCAGAGGCCGCTGCTGCTGCCGCCTGCAACTTGCGATCAAGTACAGGTAACGCCTTTTGTGTCACACGACGCGTGGAGGAGTCAACGGGTGTCGTTTCTTCACGTGGCGTCGGTAAGAACGATGTCGAATGGCCGTTGGTAGGTAGCCGACAAGGCCACGGCCGCGCATATATTGCAAAATGACGCATACATCTGCAAGTATTTTGTCAGAATTCACATAACGTGGGAGTAGAACAAGCTAGTCTAAGAAAATGCAAAAGTGAACTGTCACTAGGGTCAAAAAACTTACCTCGGACACTCCAACTTTTGCCTTTTTTTCTTCGGAGAGTTTTCCAAGCCAAGGCCCCACACGACCTTAGAATCAACAGAGATAACGGGCAACACATTTGAACATGTCATGCAGAGCGGTAAAGGTTTTCCATCTGGCCCTCGAGGTACTTGCTTGACTGGTGCCGCCTTTATGGTGTCATTCAATTGTGTGACGGAAGGTCTTGCCCTCAAATTGCGAGGTTCAGCTTCTTCCTTCTTTATTTCGTCTTTATCGTCGCCGCTACGCCTTAACGAAGGCGTTCTAGGGGTAGATGTTCTCTCTTGTTCTTTAGCCTTCTCAAAGGAGTGAGTGACGGAGGAAGAACGAGTCCTTGTGTTCCGCGGTGTGCGCGAAGGAGCGCCATTACTGGTCGGTGACAACTCGGTTAGCGTTTTTGTGTTCTTCACTTCTTCCTGAGCCTTTTGTCTACGCGTCGCGATGATGGAACGAAATGGGACACTGGTACGACTTCTTTTGTCAGGATCGGCCGGTTTTTCGGACGTATCCGGTGACAGTGAGTTTGTGGATGAAATGGATCGAGTAATACCTTCAATACTCTGGTTTGACCCTCCAGGTGGTGATGGTCGAGCCGCCACTCCTGGAGGTGTTTCCGAAGTCGACGATCCCGCCTCCACTTCGACGGATAATTCGATCGCCACTTTCTCTAAATCTTCTTCATCGCTCTCATCAGTATCTTGTTCTCTACCTTTTTTCAAGATGGCGTAAACTCCACGACGTGTGCGTCGTTCGTTCACGTTCATATCAGGAGTTTCGAGATCTGAATCGCATGAAGATGAAGCCGATTCTGTGTCGGAATCCGAACACGAGTTCGGTTCCGGCTCGTTCTCATCATAATCCGGAGCATATCCACCTCGGCCATTCTTCTCACATGTTTCGCACAGACAATGTCTATTTTTTCTGCCAACTAGAGCCCGACGTGATTAGTCGAAGGCGATACATATGAGGGGGAACTCACAGTAACCGTCTCCGTAATGGGCTGTTATTTCTTCACCTATTGAGATAGGTCTGAGGACCCGAAAAGTGATGTATTTTCCTTCGCGAAAAAGCTCGCAGTTGTTGTCGCAGTCGTGCTATTGTGACCCTGTCAGTCTGTCGTTCACAGCCTTGGGCGCAAACCTAAAATATTTACATTGACAAATCGGGCCGGCCCCAGGAACAGATGGTTTTTCTTCATTTGTTTTGAGTGGATTACGCTGAAATCCCTCCTGATATCGGTATTGTTTAGGTTTCGCTTTAGTTCCCTGTCTTCCTCTTCAGAAAGGTTGGCCATTGACCCCTTAAGCTCGGTGATGACAGCGCCCGGCGCTAAATTCCGAGTAGCGAGGATACATAGCTCTGACTTGCCAGTGCGGTGAGCATACCGGGATGTATGCGCGATTTCTATCGAACCAGACGGATGGTAGAGCTCAAAGTACCGGGAAGCATGCCTACATTAGGAGAATGAGGATTGAGGAACAGGGAACGGCGAGGAACAACAGTAGTCATACGTGGAAAAGGCGTTAACTTGCTTTTGTTCATATGCCTTGAGATAGTAGCGCACGGCTGGGAGGCTGTGAAGCATGAGAAGGCTGGAAGCGACAGGCGGCAAATTGCCACATACATGAGTAGATCATCGACAGACTGGCGAATGGCGTGTTGTATGGGTGCTTTATTCATGACAAGCTGCAGGGAACATCAGAAAATGGCTCAAGTCGCGTAGTAGGTGGCAGAGACGCGCATAAATGGATGGCACAATACGTACGCGTCTCACAATTTGTAAAAGGTCGTTTGCGTCCGTCTTGGGCAGCTTCCGCGAGGAGTCCATTTTGTGGACATACAAAGGGACACCGCCAGTACCGAGTTTCTCAACAAGCAGATGACTGAGAAAGTCATCGTCCTTGGAGAGGTCACGCATGTTCATGATCTTGGTTGGACGCCATGTCAAGTGGGAGGAACAGGAGGAGGGAGTGTTGGACGACGTCGCGGTAGGTTTGGTCATCGACGTCGGAGGAAAGAGGAACGGCGGCTCAATGCACAGGGCGGGACGAAAGGTGCTGTGTCACGTCAATTTTTAGTGACGTTGCGTTACGTAATATCACCCGCTTGATGTCATTTACAAGTCCACAAATATAGTACACTACAATCACTGCCTCATTGTGCTCCACGGAGACGAATGACTGCCGGGCAACATCGGTCAAATCTCTCCCCGACATCGGCTGCAGCTACATACCGAGATGCAAAGTACTCTCCTTCTGGATATTGTAGTCGTTCAGCGTACGCCCGTCCTCAAGCTGCTTGCCAGCATAAATCAGACGCTGCTGATCCGGGGTAAGCCCCTCCCTGTACTCGATCTTCTCCTTGACACTGTCAACCGTATCCGACGACTCGACCTCAAGAGTAATCGTCGTCCCAGTCAATGTCTTGACAAAGATCTGCATACCACTATGCAGACCACCACGCAGACGAAGCACAAGATGGAGAGTGGACTCCTTCTGAATATTGTAGTCAGAAAGAGTTCGGCCGTCCTCAAGCTGCTTCCCCGCAAAGATCAACCGTTGTTGGTCGGGAGGAATGCCTTCCTTATCTTGGATCTTGGCCTTGACATTATCGATAGTGTCAGACGACTCAACCTCAAGTGTAATTGTCTTTCCAGTCAAGGTCTTTACAAAGATTTGCATCCCTCCACGTAAACGCAAGACAAGGTGAAGAGTAGACTCTTTCTGAATGTTATAGTCTGAGAGGGTACGGCCATCCTCCAGTTGCTTGCCAGCGAAGATAAGACGTTGTTGATCGGGAGGAATTCTAAGCACACGTTCAATTTGTATTCATTGAGTGTAAAAATAATTTCTTACCCTTCCTTGTCTTGGATCTTAGCCTTGACATTGTCAATGGTATCAGAAGATTCAACCTCGAGCGTGATGGTTTTTCCGGTCAAGGTCTTGACAAAAATTTGCATTCCTCCGCGGAGACGTAAGACAAGGTGAAGAGTAGACTCCTTCTGGATGTTATAGTCTGATAGGGTACGGCCATCCTCAAGCTGTTTGCCAGCGAAAATAAGACGTTGTTGATCGGGAGGAATTCTAAGCACACGCTTAACCTGTATTCATTGAGAGCGAAAAGAATTTCTTACCCTTCCTTGTCTTGGATCTTAGCCTTGACATTGTCAATGGTATCAGAAGATTCAACCTCGAGCGTGATGGTTTTTCCGGTCAAGGTCTTGACAAAAATTTGCATTCCTCCGCGGAGACGTAAGACAAGGTGAAGAGTAGACTCTTTCTGAATGTTATAGTCCGATAGGGTACGGCCATCCTCAAGCTGTTTGCCAGCGAAAATAAGACGTTGTTGATCGGGAGGAATTCTAAGCACACGCTTAACCTGTATTCATTGAGAGCGAAAAGAATTTCTTACCCTTCCTTATCTTGGATCTTAGCCTTGACATTGTCAATGGTATCAGAGGATTCGACCTCGAGCGTGATGGTTTTTCCGGTCAAGGTCTTAACAAAGATTTGCATTCCTCCACGGAGACGCAAGACAAGATGGAGAGTCGACTCCTTCTGGATATTATAGTCTGAAAGTGTGCGACCATCTTCGAGCTGCTTTCCTGCAAAAATCAAGCGCTGCTGGTCTGGTGGGATTCTGAATGTGAGGTCAGATATTGAAAGATTAAAAACATGAATCATACCCCTCCTTGTCCTGGATCTTGGCCTTGACATTATCAATTGTATCAGAAGATTCGACCTCGAGGGTGATGGTCTTTCCGGTCAGTGTCTTTACGAAGATCTGCATACTGGATACACAGATGAAGTCAATTTTCAAGCCGAGAAACCAAGATGCGATGACGCACGCGAAACCCAAGTGTTGATATAGAGGTGAGACTGTCGATGGTGGTGGTTCTGGTAAGAGAGAGCGTAGCGGTTGTGCCTCTTATTAAAGCTGTATGATTACATAAGATACCACTCTTCATGGCGTTTCTTGCGGACCGAACTGATATAGCTAAGCGGTGTACATTCACTTAGATAAACCATACATGGGTAGGCAATTGTAACATACAAAAAATGTGTACAGATAAAACTGTCCTATGAATTCAAACAAAGAATACAACGAAGCCTGGTATAAAAAGTTTGCAAACGTGCAGACGCGAATGGGAAACAGGCAAAACCATATTCCCTTCAGCCTAGCCTCCTAGTCGAGCATATGCTTGATTCTCGTAGGTTCTGACTCGGACTTACCGGTCAAGACCGAGTTTTCGTAATGATTCGGATGTGACAGTTTCCCGCGCCCTGGCTCGTGGGTCATCACTAACGCCAGGAAGTTCCCCATTCCTGGAAAGATGGTGCCAAAATAAGATGTTTCCGGCCTGCAGCTTGCGAGGTGGACACGGCTCCTTGACTTCTGGGGAGTCAGAGGAAGGAGCCGCCGAAAGCGAAGATGCACGACCACGTGAATGGCGTGTCTGTAGAAGCATAAAATTGGACACGCCGTACAAAAGAATACGTAACCTTACTGACCTGGGCTAAACTACCAGTAGGTGCTACTGGTGGGATGCTACCGTGTGATAACAGTTGTGAACTTGACCGATCGTATGGTATTTGGTAAACGCTTGGGTTCGTCTGATCCCCCGGAAATTCATAGGGTACCACACCATGTTCATCGGGTACATAATGGCGTTCTGTCCCGACGACTTCACCTGAATAAAAAATAAACCGGTGACCATTTGTGACTCTATTTGTCATGGAGCCAGTGCAGCGGTTGCACTAAGATCCTATTAAGTAAAGCATATATTATGAGAAATACCGTCCTCACCGGAATGACGATCATGTAGCCGACGGCAGAGCCACATCCATGACAGCAAAGAGTTTGTGTCAGACATTCGCAAGTATGGCTCGATCGGGGTGTGATGGCTGGACGTAGCGCATCAGGATTAGATGAGTAGGCAGAACAATTTATGGGCAGCGCGTCAGAGGAGTAGAGCGACACGCTAGGATGCAATAAAAGTACTGCCTAGAAAAATTCCGTCAACGATTTTCGTTACTGCGAAAACTGGCCGCACACCTTCATGCCGCGATTTGTCAGGAACTTGCCGCAAGATTTGCAATCCAGTATCCAGACCTGATGCGGGGTACGAGGAGGTAATGGAATATGTATCGGCGGCGCGAAGCCCCGGAAGCGAGAGTGATCCGATCCGTTAAAGTCATGCACTGGGTTGAGTGAAAGATTGTGGGCGTAAGGAGCGTGGTTTAAGGAAGGTTCGTGATGGGTAGGAGCATAGTCTTGAGCTAACGCAGCAGGCATGAGCAGGCGGGCGACTTGGAATGAAGAAAGAAAATCCTTACGTTTCTGCCTTAATATACCCGCGTAGGATCCTGGAACTCTCAGGCGGACAAAGTTCTTTTCCCTGTGACATATCCCCGAAAATAACCCTGACGTAATCACCCTCCAGATGCCTCCGCAAAACCTCGCGCTATTGACTCGGTCGCATAGAGTTATAGCCGCCAAGAAAAGGGCCAAGAGGGAACAAATCAGAGAAGTCATCTTCGACGAAGAAGCGCGGAGGTATGTTGCTCAATGATCTATATGCCATTTCTTCACTAACTGTATAGAGAGTTCTTGACTGGCTTCCACAAACGCAAAGTAGCAAGGACCGAGGCCGCAAAGAAAAATGCTTTAGAGAAACAGAAACAAGAACGACGGGAGGCACGAAATGAGGTACGTTTATCGTCTTCCCCTCAGAATTGAGCTTATACATTTTCAGCAACGCCGCATACGTCGTGAACGCGCCAAAGAGAATGCAGCGCAAGTAGAAATGGCCTATAGCGGCATCATAAGTATGCTATTCTATATTCATCCAACGTATGTGTTTTAACTTGGGTATAATCTAGGTGAAGAAGAATGGAAAGGCATTCAGGAATCGGACGGCGATCAAGAGGATGAGATTGATCGCGAATACGAGGGTGAAGAGCAGTTGGCGACGATCACTATCATCGAGGACTTTGACCTTGACACCTTCAGACCCAATGAGGTGAAGGAACTCCCTCAGAAGAGGGAAGACCCATCAACCACATCAACGAATACAATCGCTAAGCGGCGACAAAAATCAAAAGAACCCAGAAAGATCCGGTATCAAACGAAAGATGCACGGAAACAGGAACGTTTCAAGCAACGCGCAAGGAGAATAGAAAAGGCAGGGACGATAAGGAGTAAGAACAAGAGAAAACGATAGTGTAATTATGCCTTGTACTACGCTGTGACAGGGTGGAGATGTGACAGGGCACAACGTGCTCGTCGCCCAAAACATTCGCCAGTCCTTGCCTCGCTAGAGTACTAACACATAATGAATTCACTGTACGCTTCCGGGGTGCGCCAGACAAACTCAATACAAGCCGACTTGGAGCGGCTGAGAAATGGAGATGAATCTTCCGGTACTGGGTGCGTCTTTACCACTCTGAAGTGTTTTTGGTGCATATGGTGTTGCTGACCTTCTAGGAATGTGCGTGTTTTTTTGTTAGGCCAGGTATCAGCGTCTTTGGCAGCGATGCAAAGGACAATAGATGACTACGACTCCATGGCGAAACGAGAGATGATTAACGCAAAACGAGAAAAAGCTCAAATGTTAGTCAGGCCTTGCATCTAACGTGGGCGAATCTGATGACAACAACAGGCGAGTGCAGAAGTTCAGAAGTGATTATGCAGAACTACGGAGCCAGTTCGAGGCGGTGAGGGAAAAGGCCTCTGCTGATGTACGTTCCGCGGAACTTGGACGACATGACTACAGACTTACCTTTTTACCTTCGTAGAAAGCGGCCGCCAATCGAGCAGAACTAATAACAAACTCTGCAATACCGACGTCACCAAGTGACGCACGAAGACGGTTTCAGTCATCCCAACATTCAACGCTGCACCCTGGTCTACGCCCACAAGCCGAGCAACATTCAGAGTCACCTTTTCGAGGTTCGAGCCCGAATCTAGGATTTGGAATAAGGGAGGCGCATACATTGGACGAACACACCTTCCTGCAAAGTGCAGAGCAACGAATAGACGATTTTCTTGCGCAGGGTCGAGAAGCCTTGGATAACCTAATAGACCAGAGAAATGTGCTTAAAGGCACGCAGCGAAGGCTGTTGGACGCGGCGAACACGTTGGGCTTGGGCAGAGATGTTATTGGTTGGATTGAGAAACGAAGGTGAGTCTGCATACTATCCCTAAGAACACCGTTGACACCGTTTCACAGTACGCAAGACATGTATATCTTTATAGGAGGGGCAATATTCACTTTCTTCTGTTTCTATCTTATTTGGAGCTACTTTGGCTGAAAGCACAGCTATTCGGAATTCATTTCGTTTTGTCGGGTAGCATTAATCGTGATTGTGATTACTTGGGACGGTCTTCAGGTACATCGTATTTAGTACTGAAACATGTAGCAGCCATCTTTACCAACTAATAAGGAAAGTCCGTTGCTCGAAACAGCCCGCTCGCCACGTTCCCTATGTCCTCTGAATGGTGAGCGGCGTCGTGCTGTGCTGGACCTTCACAGTGGCACACCCGAACAGCATGCTTACGGGCCCCTTTATCTGACTACTTTCAAACAGGATAGTCTCTTCGACATGCGGCGTGATTACGTGTCCCTCATGTCGACTGCAAGGAAGTCTCGTGCTTCATACAAGCAATGCCTCGAGGACACTCCCGCAGGCAGACCCTGAAATTGCAATATTAGAGCTGCCTGGTCGACGCTTCCCTCCTACCCTTCTTGTCTACCGCTCACTATCATTATGGTGCAGATTTGCGAACGTTCAGTTGGACCAGACGATGTAAACGTCACCGCATACCCTCATTCTGAACTCTGGAAGTATCCAATTAGTGGATACCATCGTGTGCCAGAGCGCACATGGGCGAAACTCGCGGAAAACTCTCCGGTGTCGGGCCTATGCACAGACACAGCAGACACTTGTTTCGTTTTCGTTTGTCATTGCAACTCGACCCGCAGAACGACCATGATGCATACTCCCTCTATGGTGGACATCCAGGTGCGTTCGCGAATATTTTTAAGGTAGTGAGGAGTAATCAGGATCATCCATTTCGACCAGGCCATTGTCGACCAGCTGGATTATGTCACTAATAATGCATCCGTTCCTGTCGAAATGGTTGTCCTCAGGGGCGGGGTGTATTCGGACGAGAGAAAGCATGAGCTTGTCGGCGATGTTCTGAACTGCGTCGACGACGATACGGCTTGGGTAAACCAATTCATCAATGATCTACGAGCACATGCCAAAAATTCATCGTTACCTTTGACTATTACTTGCCCTTCTCGTTGCCTGGAGCAAGGATGCATGCTAGTGGACAAAGTGACGGGGAAAATTACCATACCCGTCCCAGCCAATGACTTCGAGCCGCACAAATACCTGTATGTCGGACTGCCCGAATCCGTATCGTGGGCCCAGTTCTTGCAGCTCAGGGCACGGGACACGTTCTATCGCATAATTTCCACGGCTCATGCAATAGCGATGCAACAGTTTGGTTTCCCGTTCGCCTACCCCTCTTTTCCTCAGTATGACGGCACAAGTCCATTGCCACTACCGCGCATGCCTGACTTTGCGAGGACGATCTTCCAGCAGTACGCCCTTAATGGACCGATACCATCGGACATTGTCATTCCTGTGACAGACAAGATGAGTGTCAAAATCTCAGACGAGCTACGTGGCTACATCAATGAATACCCGCTCCGCGAGCAAGGCATGTTTTGCGAAGTCTGTCGCAAGCAGGCAACATCAGCTTGTAACAATTGCCGCACAGCATGGTATTGCTGCAGGGAGCATCAAACCTCGGACTGGAAGGATCATCGTGCCTGGTGCAGGATGCATCGGGTTTCCGGTTCGATCTCCTCGCCTAGCCGTCGTGACAGCATGGTGTCTCAATCCTCGCAACTCTCGGAGATGATATTGCCTCAACACGAGGCCGGTGACCACGGAAAGGGAGAGAACATAGGGGAAAAACTTGCTCAGCAATTGAATAGGGAAGCTTCCATACCTCGCGTTACAACACAAGAGGTCCAAGTGGAGACGATCGAAATGGCGACCACAAAACCCGAGGAGGAAACTCAGCCGGACGTCGTAGTACCTGTAAAGGAGCAATCAATGTCAACCGAATTAAACAATTCGCCGCAGCCACAAAAAGCCCCTACCCTGAGGGAACCACGACCCTTGTTACGCCAAATCCTTGCCAAGCTGAGCTCGGCCCAGGTATCCGACGCAAGTGCCGTTTTCCACCGGAACTTGAAACTTCTTGTAAGAATATTGTATTCGTGGAAGTTCTATTTTTGTATTTGTAAGTGCGAAGCAACTCTACTGGCAAATCAACGCTGATCATGCTTACAGTTTCTGTTCTATTTGCATACATTATCCGCATCTATCACTTGGATATCCATCTTAGTTATCCTCTAGCCTAATAATTTGTCTCTATCATATACGCTAATACCTCAACCTTAAAACGTAAGCCCTTATGCGTTGTAGGCTCTGTATGTGTAACCATATCCACTGTATGCCATGCAATACATTTCTTGCTCAGAAAGTTGGAGGGAATAGTTTTGATTCATCGTCCCTGTTGCCGACAATTTCAACTCTATGACCAACACCGGCAGGAACACAGCCTTCGCCAAGTGCAGCTTCCAGCGCCACTTTGGTCCTGAAACCAGAGCAGTGCATAGGGAGAACATACATGGGTGCTGGTTTGAGCCCTTGAGACAGGAAGTTTATCGTGGGGGGTAACCTCGGCTCGAATTCCGGCCCCGCTAGATGAAGACCACCAATAATCTGGGAATGTACGCCGTATGTTAGCGAGCAAAGGCGAGACCCGGAGATGAACACTTGCCATGTACACGGGTCTTTTAAAGGTAGAGATCGCATCTTTCACTACATTCACTATTCCGGCATGCGAGCATCTAAATGCCGGTCAGTTTTTGAAGATACCCCTGAAGGAAAATGGGACACTTACGCGCTGAATATGACCAACCCTTTCCCGGCAACGTCCACTGCTGCATAACGTTCATCCATGATATGCTACAACCGAATATAAGCATTGCTTTCTCAACTCGGTCCCCGAGGAAAAGAGTCACTGACATGCTCAGGGACCCACTTTCCCTTGGCCTCGCCTTCAAAGTGCTCCATCCACCTAACGCCACTCGCCATCCCCGTCTCAAATGTGGTCACCCGAGGTATTTCGCCGCTTATCCAAACTGTACCACCAGCCACGGCGTGCCCCTCTGCATGCTTTTCAACTAGGCCACCAGCTTTCTCGATCTGGGCGAACGTCGGGTCGGGCGGTATCGCACATAGCACCTTGTCGAATGTGGGCCCGGGCGCAATGCCGCGCGAGATGGGACGATCGGGATGTACGTCCACGATGCAAGGCGGGACCGGACTGGCATTATCCTGGTTCGTCAACGGCGGTGACGTTTCGCCTCGCAGACGAAGAAACGAGAGAAGTCCGCCTGTATGGTCGCTGTGCCAGTGGGAGGTGATAATGCGATCGACCTCACGGATGGGGACCTTCAATGCTGCTATGTTCCGAACAAGAGACAGAGAGTCAGGGCCTGTATCGAACAGCGTAAGATGTCGTTTTTCGCCATTTACTTGGGTTTCCTGACATAGTATGACCTGGTTTTGTCACCAACTTCATAGAGTAAGTACTGTACCAGTAGTGCAGAGAACCCATGAGCACCTGCAGGTAGTCAGCACAATCCAACAGAAGCGACGTCATCTCATCGCGTACCGCAACAGAATTTGTCGAAGTCAAGGATCGGTACACCTTTTATCTCGTCCGGTGGATTATCATGAAGGTGCAGAGCTACCTCTTGCGTAAATCCTGGGGGTAATTTGGTCATCCATTCTATACTGTTATCGACAAGAAAGGTTATCGTCAGCTTGTCAACGAGAACAGGCCTCCGCTGGGGCATGATGATAGTACTTGGCTAATGTACAATCCTAATCTAACAATATCCCTAGCTTCAAAAAGCGTTGTACAGTTGTGTACGCCAGGTACAGCATTTCAAAGATTAAAAAATAATGTATAAATGTTCTAAGCGCTTCGCGATGCGATTTCGTCATTTATACCCGCTCGTGGTGTGTTCTATCACGTTATACTTGACTCATGCCACCATGACCAATACTGGCGCCCATCTCGGCAAGACGACGACGCCTAAATGCCTGTCCGGGATATCAGATGGTTGAGGGTGTTGCAAGAGTAACTAAGTAATACCTTGCGATATTTCGTCCGTTCATACGTAACCAAGCCAACTACAATCAGCGCAATAACCAGTATCCCAGCAAATACACCGAGTCCAATGGGGAGAACTGACAGGTTCTTGCCTGGAATCTGGAATTGTTGAGTCGGTGATGGCTGATTGATTTCCGCAGCTGAAGTGGCTGATGTCGTTGAACCTGAAGAAATTATTAGTGACGTCGATAGGGCTGGTGCAGTCATAGACGCACTTTTGACACTAATAGGAACATTTGAGGACGAATTGGGGATACCTGATGGCCGGACTGGTGTCGGGGTTGGGGTAGACGATGAAGACAGGGCACTGGTGGGTGGAGTGGGAGAAACGGACGATCCAGTCGTCGAGGGCACAGTCGCAGACGATGCCCCGTTCAGCGGTCGCAAGTCACACGTCTTGACCTCTTGTACGGCTGGAGTCCCCGCACTGTCGATAATTGGCGTGAGGGTAACCGTACAAGTTTGTATCATCGGACCTTCGAATCTGAAGCTCGTCAACGCCACTACTCGACGATGATTGCATAGACGTACGTATTTATTACATTGACCGTGGTCACCGTTTTCGTCTGACTTGTGCCATTCTGTCTCTTGAAGTGGACAGGAGCAGAAATTACAGAGTCACAGCAGAAAGCAAAACAGTACAAAAGCAAGACAAGCTGCTGCAAGAGCATAGCGAACGGGAGCCCGAATCCAGCGGGTCTCGAGAGATAGACCAGTGCACTTTGGAATGAGAGAGAGCGGGAGACGACTTTGAGACTCCGACGAAGCAGTGTATTCAATGATGACTACGCATGCCGCCCTCTACCGCCTTGTATGCCTTTCCCTCCCGTACTCGCCGTCGCCCACCATACCACTTCTGCCAAATTCCAATCACCTTTGCTATGCTCTGCGCACCCCAGTCATCGTATACCACTGACACTACCACATTCACAGCTACCGCAACGACTAGCGTCACCCGGGCCGACATCGGCAACGCCATCAGATTAAGCAGCTCCGAAACTGGAGACGGTGGCGCGAGTAGCACCAATGTGTTGAATAACGACAGCACACCAATTGACAACATCAGCCAAACTGTTTCTCACGTCAATCGGTTGCTTTCAACGCACACTTGTCACGCACCATTCGTGTACATCGGCTTGCGGTATGGCGGACCCGTACTGAACACAGCTGCAGTGAGAACATACTGGAAGCTAGAAACAAGGAATATCGCCGTGTTTTCATAATTCGTCGGCTGTAGTTTGTTGCCGTTCGGAGCGGTAGGAGCAGGGGGGTCGTACCTAATTGAATCAGACTTGCGTTCGCGGGCCCAAGACTGGTCCTTACCATGGCTGTCCTCGTACCCATAGATATGCCCAGATTTGCGCTGAGCTCATTATAATAACTTGGCCGATTATACTGGACAAAACTTTCTTCGACATTATGCTTGCCGTCGGCCGCTTTGGGTATATCTTTGGGTATGGCAACGTTCTTCCCACTGAGAATATGCCGATTAACCAAGGCAGTACAAGAAGGTCTCTCAACTTACTGGCAACTGCTATAGGTACAATAATACAGAGGTCGATGTAGAGGAACTAGTATCCAAGTATTTTAGCTAAAGCCCAGGGATAGGAAAGCATGACTTACCTGAAAATCACCCAGCGAAGATGCAAACGAATAAAGCAATGTTACGGATGTGAACTGTATGAGCGAATATAGTGCTCTGAAGACGTCATCGGCAAGGACATTGACGGAGCTGAAAAGCACTAACATGTATTTGAAGCAGCTAAAGCTCGTCACTAGAGCTGCGCGACCCTCCTTAATGACCTCGAGAACGCAGCTGATATCGGGTACACTGCTCGTAAATGGCGCAGCAACGCTTGCCTCTGCTTCTGACAACGATACTCCAACGTCTGCGGCTTTCAAAGCTGCACAATCGTTGGCGCCGTCTCCGCACATTAGGACCGTGTATCCAAGCGACTGCAACCGTTCCACGACTTCGTTCTTTTCATCGGGTGACATTCGAGCAAAAATTTGGGTTTTTACCAACATCTAATGCAATGTAAGCAATGGCCCAGTCAAGACATCAGGCGAGCCACATACGCGCTGCAAAGTTTCTAGCGGTGTATAATTAATCATCCAACGAAACACGTCGCCCGTTATGACCAATGAATAGTCTGGATAGTCAAGTTCACCTTCTTGAATCGTATGACGCCGGGGTGGAGGGTATGGCCTTAAGCTATAACTGTCAAGGTGCCATGTTGGGTCATCCATGCAAGTCCACTCGATTTTAGATGCTTCTGACAGCGCATTGCCTGTAAGAGAAAATTATTGAGATGTTTGGTTACGTTTCGCACACATACTCACCATGCGAAAAGGTAGGTGAAAATACGTGGGCCGTTTGACTAATAAGACTACATTCTCTCGCTACGCTAACGGCAGTCAGGGAGTTGTCCCCAGTGATCATCCTGCACGCCACATGTGCCGAGCGGAGAGCTTGAATAGCAGGTGTCGTTCCAGGTTTAATTCTATTCTCAAAAATAATTAGGCCTAAAAACTTCAGACCCGATTCCGCTTGTTCCCTGTTCGCACGTCAACTAATACTCGTTCAGTCACCAGGAAATACAGACCGCTTCATTTTCTGAGCCTTTAACCAAGATAAGCCTTCTATGCTCTTCCCAGCCATTGCAATAACACGATAGCCGCGTTTAGTGTAGTAAGAGAGGAGATCATCGTAATCCTCAGGAACTAACAAGCAAATTGATTAACCAACAGGAGGAAGGCAAAGGCAGCCAGCTTACGTGAATCACGGTCACATATATCTAGCATTACTTCCGGCGCGCCCTTAACATAGATTTCCATGCTGTCGCTTTTTAGTCTTTTGACCACGACACTCATCCTCCGCAGTGATGACACAAACTCAAAGGTTCGGATCACTCCCAACTCTAGAAAGTGTGCGTGCTATCCCAATGTAAACGCCAAACCATTAAATAAGGCTAAACATGACCTCACCCTCGTCGTTGCTTTCAGAGCGTCCTCCAACCTGAACCGCCCAGAGCCAGGAGGGCGTACGACAGTCTGAACGAGCGCAGCCTGTTCCACTACCACACCCTTTGACTTGATAGCACCAGTACCGGCTACTCTGCCTTCCTCCAAAGTCCATTTAGTGAACTCGAACATCTTCGCATCTAGGGGGTCACCAATTATAGTGCCGTCTACACTCTTCAAAGAATGGCAGGTTGCCAAGCCATGCAAGAACGACGTCTGGTCTTTACCAAGCGGGAGGTCATATACATCCTCGATGAGTTCCCCGAATCGCTGGACGTTCCGCTCAAGAGCCCGAACGCCCAGTATATCTAATCCGTCCTCCGTTAACGTGCCCGTCTTATCGAAACAGCATACGTTGATTGTGCCGCTGATGTTCACTCTGCTGGGTGCTATACAAAATATCCCAGATTTCCGTAGTCGCGAGATTGCGAAACTTGTGCCTATCGAAAGTGTGGCTGGTAGTGCAGGCGGAACGACGACGGTGATCAAATCTAACGCTCTGACAACTATTGTATGCCATGGAACCTGACTACATGTCAGTTTGCAGCAACGTAAGTAGCTGAATAACTGACCTTCATTCGGACGAACTGAACGGCACTAAAGCAGAAACCAAAAAATGCAACCCCAGCCAAAACACCTACAAATCGGATGGAATCCCGATAAAATTTAAAGCCTATCGGTTTTGGGAAAAGCATGGAGCGGATTAGTGTGCCTTTAGTCGTGTTGAAGCCTGATAAATATTGGGATGAGCACATTCACGGTTTACCGTCTCGGTGGTCATACCAGTCCGCGCGACCAGACCAAGAGCAGGCCTAGCCAAACCATCTGCATTGTAACTTCCTCTTACACGTACTACGCGGGTTCCAGCATAGAGGAAACACTTGGAATTCTCTGGTTTCTTGTTTTTCCAGTTGATCACGTCTTCGTCTTTGGCTGGAACTTTGCTGACAGGAACACTTTCACCTGTTAGCATGCTTTCATTCAAGATAGCATCACCAGAGAGGAGAAATAAATCCGCTGGCACGATCGCCAACTCGGAGGCGGACAGGTTAACTACGTCTCCAGGGACCAAGTTGGTAGAATCGCGCTCGTGCCCTGCGGATAGGCATCGCATCCATTACATCCAGTTAAAGAAGGCGATAATTAAAGGCTTACACGACCCGTCAATGAGAGCATTCATTTTACAAGAATAACGAGACATTTCTCTCATACGAGCTATGGTCTTTGTGACGGTCATCAACGTTGATCATATAAGATAAGTAAGTCTCACCTTTTTTGTCTCAAGTAAAGCCGTTATTATACTTCCTATTGAGATAGTTGCAATGCAGAAGGCGTAGTAGAAATAATCATCTAATGACCACAGTATGATGCTTGCAATTTGAAACACGTAAAAAGGGTGTATGATCTAGCCAACAGCTTTGATGAGAATAAAATGCAATCAAAATGAACATACCTCATCTGCAAGTAATGATAGCGTAGATTTTCCCTCGATATCGATCAAATTAGAGCCAAACAATATGGAACGTTGTTCTCTTGTTGGTTGCTGAAGACCCATAACAACAGAGGCTATGGTATTCCACAACGGATCTCGCCATTTACTGTTATATAAATAAGCACTAAATCCTGGTCCATATGAGTTACGGACCTAATCGTGCTGAAAAGACTAGTTCTCGGATCAAGCACATAACGGGAATATCGATAGTCCACTACAAGCAACTCGGTCAAGTGGCTATCCTTGTCATGATTCCCATTTTTCTTGTTAGTATTGGGGACTGGTTGTGTTCGCGACAGCCCTGGATCGTCTGGAGATGGTGGGAAAACCGTAGAAATACGGTAAGGGTAACGAATAACACAGATGGGGAACAAAGCAATATCCCTATGGGCAGACTTGCCTATCATCAAGATTTGGGTTAACAAAAAACTAGGAAAACTAACCTCTATCACAACAAAACCGGCACGTAGATCCTTAAACGCCTTTTCTCTGGCAACCCAACGCAGCCAGACACGGGGAAACCAATGACCGAAGAGACCCAAAATCCCAAATGACAACACAATGCCCATTTTCCAAGCCAAATTCCTCCAAGGTATCGTTTCATAACCGATGAAATGTATTGTGGTATCTTCGTCTTCTACATAGACTGTCTGCCGGCTTGGAGGACCAGGAGGAGGAGGCTCTAACAGAACGAAAGGGATGTCAATATCTATTCGTGCTTCACCGCCGAAAACAGGATCAGAAGCAAGTAGTGGGAGGGCCTGTGTAGGAGAACGTGGCGTTTGAGTATCCGAATCGTACTCCATACTGGCGGGAATGGATACAGTGTCATTGGCAAGATCTAAGTCTGCTGAATGTTCAGAGTCTTCCTCGTCGGACATATAACCCCACCGCTCCTCTTCATCATCCGTCTCTGCGGCATGGTCTGAACGTTCGCGTGAGCGGATGCTTCTACCTCGCTTCGATGATCGAGTAGTCGATGTCGTTGAACGTTGCGAAATGGAAGTACGCCTCGCGTACGATGCTTCGGGGGTGGAGGCACGCCCTCCGAACAGGTGCGCAATGTTGTCCAGAACACTGGACTTTGGGGGCGGAGAAGCGGAATTTCCCCGCCGCCTCCCTCGCGTGTCATCGTCATCGTCCGTGAGGAATGCACCATCTTCATCAGATCTATCGTCTATATTGTTCGAGGCCGTGCTTCGGCGTGAATGTAGGCTATCTCTGCCATCCCTGTGGGACGCTCGACTCCTGGATATGCCCGAATCACGGCTTTGTCGCCGGTGCAATGACCATCCGTCTTGGCTTCTCCTTCCAGTTTCAATGTGCAACATTCTGGAAATACTACTGGGATTGGCAGAGTGACCCGGACCAGAAAATATGGTTCCCTGTCCATCTTCACCATAGGAGCTGCTGCATTGCGAATCGCGCCGACTTCGTTGATTGTTTGCGACGGCAGCATCGATATCGATGGGCGAAGCACCTTCAGTGTAGTCGTATACAAGCTCGTTGGAGGGACCAGCTACGGAAGTCATTTCGAGAACCTCCCCTGTACTGGTAGCTGTAGTTGTGTCTGTCTTCAGTTTGGGGGGCCTAAAAAGAGTTTATACTGTATGATGAGGTGGGAGTCAAATACACACATCCGAATGCAAAGCACGAATAGAGTTTGGCTTGCGGGACGTTTTTTTCCGTGCCTCTGCGACTAAGGTAGCGCAATGACAGGCGCTGACAGGTTGCCCACAGGACCATCACTCAATCAGAAATTAGCCGACAAGCCCTTTTTTGCCTACTTATAAGAACCATTTATTTCTTAAAGTAATAATTTACATGCACATGTAGTTCCTGTCTCTAAATAATGGTGAAAAAGCACTCACCATATAAGAGGTAGGTAAGTTCGGAAGGAAGGGACAAAAGTAAAATAAAGAACTACCCTCGTCCATGTCAATTGCTTGCCACAGGCGCGTCGCCAAAAGTCGCCACGGTTTTGTTCCGCTAAAGAAATTTCATTATAGTCGCTACGCTGTCAGATTGTGCTTGTAGCACTCACACTCAAAGGAAGTGCCAGCGGGAGTGGACCTCCGAGAGACAGAACAGGTAAGTAGGGGGCTCGCTAGGGCCCCAAAGCATGTGGTTGGTCATTAAACGCGTGAAAAGTGCGAGAGTTTCAGTGTCATCGCCGCATTTCTTCCTTCTCTTGTGTAGTGCCATTTGGCCCGTTTGCGATCCTGCAAGTATAAATTTGACGTTTCATTATCGCTCCCCACATTTGAGTAGCTTTTTCTGTAACACCACCAGATTGTCAAAGTATGAGTGTAAAAAGTGGTCCATCTCCTTGTTCTCCCGTACCCCATCATGACGTTCAATACGGTGCTGTTCCAAGAATTTGATGCATTCATGCAGCGTTTCTAGGACGTACCTCCGGCAGGGAACGATTACGCACCAGCGAAACATGTGCCATGGGCTGAATTTGACTGGGACTATTTACGGGGCGGTTCGGGCCGGCCAACTATAAACACTGCCGTCGCATCATTCAACTAGCTTCTAGTAGTTCTCACCCATGGCCTACGATAAGGTAAAGGTTCCACGCCAGAACAATGAAGAAGCGTACAAAGCGACGGTTGCTCGCATAGAGAAGATTCAATCGCAACTCAAGGATACCCCACAGGGAGTAAAACTCAAGGATAAAGTTTGTATTATAACCGGTGTTGGTTCTATGAAGGGAATTGGGTACGCCTCGTCCAAAACCCCGTATATTTGAAAAGGGTATGATTGATCCTGAAACATCCTCAAGGCGCGCAGCAGCAATCCGATTCGCACACGAAGGTACGGAGACTGCCAATTACGAGCGGCTTCTACCTCATACATTATGCAGGAGCGAAACATTTGTATTTGCTTGACTACGATCCCACCAATTTGCCTAATCTGAAAGAGACGATAGAGCAAAGATACCCTGGTATCAAGGTAAGCCATAGAAGAGATGGCTTCATCAAATCCTTAATTCTGCCAGGTCACAACCATTCATGCGGATGCGACAGACGAAAAGGCTATATCTGGCGTATGTTCTCAGGCTCTGAAAGAAGAGGGAAAGCTGGATGTATTTTTTGCCAATGTTCGTATCCATCTCGAATAATCTGAAAGATGACGCATTATGTCGGCAAGGCTGGATTCGCAACCGGAGACCATCTTGATGATACTACAGCAGAAACCTTTATGAATACACTCCGTATCAATTCGCTCTCGTACGTTCTGGGCACACTTTGGGAACATTCACATTCAACAGCAGCCTAGATGTTTCCTAGCAATAAAATACGCATCCCTGGCTATGCGAGAAACTAACCCGGCTCGTGGCAAGGATGCGAGTGGGGGAAGCATTATCATGACAGCGTCTAGTACGCATCACATCCCCAACTTGAACAATTGATTCATGGCATTCTTTAGCTGCGGGGATACGTTCTGGAGCGGGTCCTATAGACTGTAAGGTTTTTCGTTATAACAATCTATCAATAAACTGACAACACTGACATCAGATAGTGCAAGCAAGGCAGCGTATGCTCAATTTGTTCCGTCCATGCTCCTACTTGTTTAACTCGTTTGTAGTGTCAACAACATGGCTCAGACCGGTGCCTACCAGTTGCAAAGAACAGACATCAGAGTAAACAGCATTTGTCCCGGTCTGATCGAAACAGGTATGACCGTGACAACCTTCGATTATGCACGTCAGCGTGGAACGGCCGGGAAGATTGGTCAACTAAATCCCCTTGGACGTTTTGGTGTCGCTGAAGGTGGGGCTACTTCAACTTGACGTTTGCTTTCAACTTAAAAAAGTGCCTCAGAGATCGCCAACGTAGCCGCCTTTCTTGCGTCAGGTAAATGCAGAAATTTATCATTTCCACCCACTATATCTAATCAAATTCTGACATAGATGATTCTAGCTATATAAATGGCCAAAATATTGCTGTCGACGGCGGCTTGTCTGCATCACTTCCTGTCGTGCCCGGTAGATGGGCATAGGGGCTAGTTTTTAACCTTTATGACTCAAGCTCTGTGCGTTAAGGCATAATGAACGTATCGGTTTTGAGTACTTTAGTTTTAAATTCATCTTGCCTGAAAGAGAACAATGATAACTGATTGCGAATCTACTTTATAATCGCATATCATTATAGTCTTAAGCAAAGTTCGCGGAATATGTAAGAGTGTATATGCAAAAATAGGGTAATAGATAAGGAAGATCACTTAATAAAAAAATTCCCCTTTCAGAGTCTTCGCTTAAATGTCAGAGGAACTCTCGTTGGTCTGCAATCCCGTATTAGCCTCATAAGCAACAATAAGAGCTCACTACTCACGTCAGAGTTAATCCCTGGCGTGCTCTCAAGACTCTCTCTTTCTTCGCCTCAAGCGTCTCTCCACGGAATTGAGGCTCATCCCTTACCTCAATCCTGTAGCGCGAGATAATCATGCAAAGCACGGCTACGCTTTCCGTCTCGGTGAACCTGAGGACTGACTTCAGATAATTAGGGATCCAAAGACATCGTAACATACCTTCTACCAAGACATGCTCTTGCTCCTGTGCAATGTGTCAGAAAGAGGTCCAACAAGTGAACATCCTTTAATCTTAGCATACCTGCACTGAAGGGTAAAAAGGCATCACGGTTCCAGTCTCCAAGGAAACGTGAGGGATTAAACTCGTAAGGGTCTTTCCAGTAACGGGCTTGAAACGGGACATGTGTTCAAGACATTGTGGTCAAGACAATATTTAGCTTACGATTGTAGTGCAGCCCTGGGGTGCTTATCATTAACGAAGTCCCCTTTGGAATGGGAACTATAAACTTTTCATCCCTTAGATTGCTTGTCACCAACGCCGTATCTTCATCACTCTGCTTGGGTATCCCCGAT
>QFEO01005695.1:0-10401 GCA_003316615.1 Amanita pseudoporphyria | reverse complement strand
GGTGATTCTCTCCGAGAATAACAAAAGAAAAGAAAAGGAAAAGTAAAATAAAAGAAAACGTAACTGTAGTCCATGTATGTTTTTCCGTGATGCGGGTGGAGTATAATGAGGCGTCCACAGCGATAAGTCCAATTCGAATCTAATAAAATGTCACCCCATCTACTTCCACGTAACCAGAAATCCTTTTACGGTGCATATATTCCACCTGACGCAGAGCTCTCTTCAGATGGGTAGGAACCTCCTTCCAGGAACGTCCGCTGTCTAGTAGGTCCACCCAAACGGCTATGCTGGGGGAGTAGTGGAGGGTGAAAGAGGGGGTCGGGGGATGAGGCGATGGAAGAGAAGGCGTCGGGAGTTCCAAGAAGGCCGCCAAGGGAAGGGTTTGGCGAGACATGCGGCGTGCCTTGACCATTCTGATAAAACGACAAGAAGGCGGTGATGAAAGGGGATGGGGATGAAGGTAGATGTAAGACTAGGGGTGCGTGGTCGACAAGCGGTGAGGAGTTTATAGTCGTGCTCAGGACTCCTGTGTTTAAATGGTCCAACCGGCTGCCTGTGCATGGACTTCGTCATCAACGTAGTTCTGGGGTCCGTCTGCTGTTAGAAAAGAAGGGATAGGCCCACCACGCTTCAAATCATTTAGTAACTTCACGTTGTCCTTCACGTTATCCAATAAGGTTTGACAAACGTTCAGGAACGTTTGGTGCATCTCATACTCCCGGCTCCACCTATTCATCTCCTGCTGTGTCATCGGCACAGGTGGTTGGGACGCGACGTTGAGCGTTACGAACGACTGATGGTGTAATAATCCGGAAATCGCCTGGTGTACGTCCATCATACGTTCCATGGTACCGCAGTTAGTGACCGGGGGTGGGATACGGGACGAGGAAGGGCTAGGCATTCTAATGTCATTGGGATCGAATTCGTCGTTTGGGGAATGGGGTCGTTTAGGGGAGTCCGGCGTTGGCAATTTTCTTCTCCTGCGAGGGTCAAGTGTCTGAAGCCGAATTCTTTGAGACTTCTGTCGTTGGCGCACTAGATCGATGAGGTTTCCCTCGGTAGGATTATGGAGGGAAGATGCAAGTAGAGGGGTTGTAGAACGTCTGGTTCGCATGGGGTGGGGCATTTTTATGGCTTTCTTACGTTTCTTCTTTTCCCTTTTGACTGTACCATGCTTCTTCCTCGTGTTCTACTTTGCGCAGCTCTACGTCCGTCATTAACCCTTTGCCCTTCCACCGGATCCATCTCTTTTCCCATACTGCGGGGTCCGTGTAGTTTTCATATGGCCTAAAGGGGATCTCTTTCATTTCCACTGCTTGGACGTATCTGATGGCCGTTGGGTATTTCTGATGGAACACCTTCACTTTATTCTTAGCGTGTGACAGATTTCCCACGGGTTCCCAGGTGTTATGGTCCTCTGAATACCCTTTCCACCGCACTAGATATTCCAATTTTCCCTTTCGTAGCCTTGAATTTTCTATTTCTTCCACTTCATACTCCTTCTCTCCCTGTACTTCAACTGGGGGAGGAGGAGAAACCTTCTGTCCTTTGGTGGGCTTTACGTATGGTCGGACTTGTGACACGTTAACCACCGGGTGAATGTTCTGGCTGAACGGCAGATCTAATTCTATGGCGTTTTCCGAAATAATCCTTTTGATCGGATACGGTCCTATCCATCTTTCAGCTAATTTCCGCATGGGTCGGTTGCGTAACTGAATATTTTTAGTTGATAACCACACTTTATCGCCTTCTTTGTATTTCGGCGCGTCCTTCCGGTGCTTATCAGTGTTTCGCTTCATGGCCTCGTGCGAGTGTGTCAGGGCCGCTTTAGCTTCCTCGTGAACCTGATTCATGGTATTGGCAAACTCCTGGGCTACCGGGTGTTTCCCATTCCTTCTAACTTCTATTCCCATTCGGGGGTTTCGTCCCACATTACTGAAGAAAGGAGAATGTTTGGTCGCCACGTGTATCTGATTGTTGTACGCAAATTCTGCCGTTGCTAGCCATTCTGCCCAATCCTCCTGCCTACGATCCACATACATTCGTAGATACTTTTCCAGATCTTGGTTCATCCTTTCTGTTTGCCCGTCGGTTTGAGGGTGATAAGCCGTAGATAACTTGGTTTGAATCCCTAATAACTCATTAAGTTCCTTAGTCATAGCAGCCGTGAATTGGGGTCCTCTGTCCGATATAATTGATTCGGGTAGTCCATGATGCTTCCAGATGTTATCCCTAAACAAGGTAGCTAAGCCTATCGCTGACGTGGCTTCCGTAGTTGCTATGAAATGTGTCATCTTCGTAAGGCGATCGCATACCACTAAGATGGCATCATGTCCTTTTGAGGGTGGCAGTTTCACAATGAAGTCCATCATTAAATGGGTCCAGGGTGTCTTTGGGACCTCATTTGGTTTTAGTTTTCCTGCAGGCGGCTCCGGGTGCATCTTCATTCACTGACATCGATTGCAGGCTTGTACGTATTTCTTGATATCCACTGTGACTCCCGGCCACCAATAATTCCTTGTTACTAGCTCCGTGGTTTTCCATTGCCCTGGGTGTCCCGCTATTGGGATGTCGTGGTGAAGCTTTATAATTTTTACTCGTAACGACTCTTTGTCAGGCACATAGACTTTGCCGTGTTTTAGCACTAGTCCTTGCTCTAGTTCCCATTCGTGGTCATCCGTTTTCTTTATTCCCGCCTTTTTCATTGCTTCTACTGCCTTTTGAACGGGTTCATCCCATGTAGTATTGCGTCGTATTTGCGCTAAGATGTCTTGTTCTTCCCCATGTATTAGTAGTTGACCTTGTCGTAGTGCGGCGATTTTAAAAAATTCGGGTTTTAACAATATCACATCTTTATTATCTAGCGCCATCCCCTCTTTAAGATCTGGCCTCCTGGACAGAGCATTGGCTTTTGTCATGGTCACCCCGGCCTTATGTTCCAATTTGAAATCGAACCGCGAGAGATAAAGGGCCCAACGGGCCTGTCGGCGGTTGAGTTTCTTTGCCTTCATGAAGTATTCCAAGTTTTTGTGATCTGTCCAAATGGTAAATTGAATTGGCGCGCCCTCCAGGTGATGTCGCCAGGCTTCCAGACATCGCATTATACCTAACATTTCCTTATCGTGAACGTCGTAATTTCGTTCGGTCTCGTTGAGGGCTTTTGATAAGAATGCCGCTGGCCTCCATTTTCCGTCATCACACAACATGGATAATATGCCCCCTGTTGCATAGTCAGATGCGTCGGATTCAATTTGTAATTGATGATGTTCATCGGGGGTAACCAATAACGGTGCGTTTGTAAACTGGTTTTTCAGCGTTTGGAATGCGATATCCGCTTCCTGGTTCCACATCCATTGGGTGTTCTTTTTTATCAAAGCATGTAGAGCCGTTGCAATTTTTGCAAAGCCTTCAATAAAACGGCGATAATAGTTTGCTAATCCCATAAATTGTTGCACATCTTTAACGGATCTCGGGACGGGCCAGTTTAAGATGGCCTCCACCTTCTTTGGGTCCATTCGAATTCCATTAGGTCCCAAGATTACACCTAGGAATTCAACCTCTCTAATTTTCCATTCGCACTTTTCTGGCTTTAGGAATAGATCGTTTTCTTTGAGTCATCGGAGTACTTCCATTATGATATCGTCATGGCCTTCTTCCGTTTCTGTAAACACCAAGATATCATCAATGTAAATGATTACTTTCCCCGTATCGATTAAATCTTTGAATAGATCGTTCATCATGGTTTGGAAGGTTGCTGGAGAGTTGGTTAATCCGAAATACATGACCAAGGGTTCGTAAGCGCCTTGGAATGTCGTAAACGCTGCCTTCCATTCGTCTCCTTCTTTAATGCGCACGTTGTTGTATCCCCAACGTAGATCCATTTTTGTGAATACTTTTGCTTTTCCTGCTTTATCCACTAGTTCGGATATCAAGGGTAATGGGTAATTATTTTTAATAGTTCCTTCGTTGATATGTCGATAGTCCTGAACCATTCGTTTCTTTCCATCTTTTTTTGCGATGAAAAATACTGGCGACGTCTGCGGCGATTTAGAAGGTCGAATGTATCCTTTCTTTAGTTGATCTGCGAGAAATTCTTGCACCTCATGCTGCTCATCTGGTGATAAGGGAT
Source organism: Amanita pseudoporphyria (assembly GCA_003316615.1). Lineage (NCBI taxonomy): Eukaryota > Fungi > Basidiomycota > Agaricomycetes > Agaricales > Amanitaceae > Amanita > Amanita pseudoporphyria. The sequence continues at coordinate 6,272 of QFEO01005695.1, read as the reverse complement.
ATACTTTTCCCTTTTTTGGCGTAAATCCTTCTTTTAGTTCTATGGTGTGATCCCAGGGTTTTCTTGTAGGCATTTGTTCTGACGCCTGCTTTTCGAACACCGATAGATATTGGTGAAAATGCGAGGGTACCGTGCTAATGTCCGCGGTGCCTATCCATCGTTTCATTTTTTGTATACTTCCTTGGCTTCCTTGCCTGGGGTGTACTCGCTCCGGTGCTTCATTGATGTAGTTGAGCGGTATGAAGGGGTATTTATCGTTGTGGTAATGTCTAGGATGTTTCATGTCCTCAATCCACGTTAAATCCTTGTCTTCTTCCCGTTTTTCTTCTAACCAGAATGCGAAATCTGCTTCCCTTTCTTTCTCATACAGATAGTTCATTAGCTCCCATCGCTGGGCTTTCCTCCATTCCATCTGCTTCTGTTTTGTGAATTCCCTTTTCCTAAATCCGCAGGATCGGGGACATCGTTCTAACTTTACTTCTCCCGTTACCCAATTTACTTCTGGGTTATGGCGCTGTAGCCATGTTGATCCGATGATCATTTCAGTTTTTCCCAGGTCGCATACTTCAAACGTGGCTAGTTCATGGTGCCCTTGATAGTGCATGATCACGTCCGCTTCTTGTTGAATACTTCCTCCCTTGTTCATGGTTCCGTCTACGTTTCGAACGGGTATTGCTTTTTCTAATTTTCTGGTTCGGATTCCATGTTTGTTGATCCACCAGGGGTCTACAAACATTCCTGTCGCCTGCGAATCTAATAGGGCTGTGGTTTTGATTTGTCGATGGGTATCTGGCATTTCAATAACCACATTCATCGTTATTTCTCCGGTTGGCCCTAATGCCCGGATGAAGTGCCTCGGTATTTCGGTGGACAATAATTTTTTATTTTGTTTTTTAGAGGAATTAAGCATCACTTGGGTTCTCGTGTGACCGCGCTTTGGGTTGCAATCCCCAGAGGACGCCTCTGACGAGGAGACTACTGTCTCACTATCTGAATCTGTAGCTGTTTCTATGTCCAAGTCCGAATATCTATTATGAGAGTTCAGTTGAGGCTTGGCTGACTCTCTTCCTCTTTTCCCTGCTCTTCTGCCCGTTCGTCTTCATTGGGCTTGTTGAAATGTTCTTTCATTTCGTTGTAGGTCATAGCGCGTACGTCCAAGGTTGACAGGCAATTTCTAGCCATGTGCCCTATCTTTCCACATTTGTAGCACCTCATTGGTGGTCGACGGTTTCGATCTATGTCCATGGGCGCTCCCCGTCCTCCTTGGACTCCTGGCTTCGGATTTCCCTGTGGTTGATTTTGGGTCGGGTTATTGGGTTGTTGCCAGGGGCGATTGTTAGTATTCGTCGTTTGGTTTGGGCGTTGTTGGGTATTGGCTGTCACAGGTGGCTTAGGTTGTTGCGTATTAGAAGGGTTGGTGTTTTTCTGAGTGCTGGACGATCCTCGGTTGGCTCTTTGTTTGTAATAGGCTTCCTCAGCTTTCGCTTGTCTCCATTGTCTATCCAACCTTTCCGCTGTCTGTACCCAATCCTTGTAAGTTGCGGGTACCGCATCCATTTCTAGAATTCTTCGCCTGAGTCCAAAATTCAATCCCTCCTTGTACATTTCTCTAAGCGTGATTCGGTCCATTCCAGAATTTATGGCGTAATTTTTGAAATCTTGACTATAAGCCTGCGCATCCTTCTGTCCTTGCTGAATTACTTTTAATTTGTTGATGGTGGTAACTTGTTCGTCCCTATCCCCGAATTGTTCCCGTAGTTGGTAGAATAGGTCCATTACTGTTCTAGGGAATGTACGGCTACCGCGTTCTTGTTCTTTCATTAGGTTATCTCTCCATAACACCGAGTTAACTCCAGTGACGTAGGAAAGTACCCAAGAGACTTTTTCTGCCTCCATTGTGTCTCTTAGCTTTAGGGTTATGAACAATCGACATGCTATGATGAATGACTCTAATTTGTCGTGGCTTCCATCATACGGTTTGGGCTTCGCCGCGTCTATTTTTGTTTTGGATACGGTTTCTAACCCAAACGTTGGTGTGTTATGACTATTCATTCCAAACCTGAAATCTGTAATAGGAGCCTGAGGACGTGGCGCATAGACTGATGGCTGATGTTGGGAGTTGAAGATTTCGTTTATCTGATGCTGCATCTGCTGCATCGCTTGTTGCTGTTCCAATATGGTCTGCATGAGGTTCTGTAAGTTTGGCGTTTGTGCTGGTGGGACGGCCTGGGCTCCCATTCCATTGCCTGGCCCTGCTGGAGGGGGAGATGGGGTAAGCGGGTAAGGCAACTGCTCTTCCCCTTCTCCTTCTCCTTCGTTCGGGTCTTGAGGAAATTGTGGTTGTTGGTTCTGTGCCATGTGAAACGGTGGTGGTGGTGGTGAATATACGGGTAGTGGTTCTCCAATAAGCTCCGCGTCGGAGTTAAAGAGGTTATTAGGGTTAAGGGTTAATGGGTGCTGTGTAGCTAGTTGTACGGGTGGAGGTCCAAAGACGTGTGGTTCCTCTTGAATAGACGGTTGTGAAGTAGGTGTTTCCTCTGTGCTTGGGGTGATTGCTGATATGGTGGTATCCCTTTATTCAGCCTTTGGCGTCGTGATGACAGCCGACGGCACAGATATGGGGGAGTTGAGTTCTACTGTTAAGACCACCTCAGGCCGCATCAGGAAAACATGGCCCTGGCCTTACTGACTTATGAACTTAAATGAGTAAAATAAGGCAAAAAATAAGGCACCCCCCCTCACTTTTCCCTCACTTTTTGGAACTTATTTTTACTTTTCACCTTATTTAAGTCAACAAGTACAATAAGTCTGGAGCAATGTTTTCCTGATGCGTGTAACACAACGCTGAGAGTCTAAGTAAGAACTTAGATAAAGTAGTTTGAGTCCGTGAAGGACTACGAGGGAGAGTAGAGCGGAGACGAGAGAGAGTCTTATCGTGACGATAATAAGTTGACTGAGGGAAACCCTAAGAGAACTCGACTGAGTTCCCTTAGTCTTTCATTGGGATTTATATACGGTTTACATGATGCTAATAATAGTCTATCTGAGTCATTCATAGAATAGTCCGGAACGATGAGTAAGAATCATAGAAGTAAGTAAACATATGTATGCAAAGGTGGGATAGTATCATGTGATATGTAACAAAGGTGACCGTTCATAACACCTTCCCCATTAGCGAAGTCTTGGGACCGCTAACGTATCAACTAAAATTACCGACTCAATGGAAGATACACCCTGTCTTCCACGCCACCGTACTAACTCCGTATAACGAAACGGATATCCACGGACCTAATCACACGCAACCACCACCTGATCTTATCGATGGCGCAGAAGAATATGAAATTGAAGCAATTATAGCTCACCGATCAACCCGAGGACGCCACTATCAATATTTGATCAAATGGAAGAACTTTGACAGTTCTAATAATACCTGGGAACCTGAATGCAATATCACTAATGCGGAAGAGCTGCTACAAGAATATAAAAGAAAGAAGAAACTCGCCTAGAGAGCTCCCATCCCCACTTCTTTCCACATGTCCACTCAACGAGAAATCCTCCGCACCATCACCGACTTTGCCTTCACCACCCCTACCCCAGATGACTCCCCACTATCCGTTCGACGTTCCACCTCTCCCTCCACAACATCTGAACAAGACCCAAACAACTTTTATATCGACGAGCTTGGCAACCGCATCGACGCCACGAATGCAGAAGCCCCCACCATCATACAAACATCACAGCGTTGCGCCCCCCCTGACTACTCATCAGATCGAAATGCTGACACAGTACTACCAGTTAATGAGCGTTCGAATGGAGCTACAGTTGCTCATCCGCTCATCCGAGTCTGTGACGACGCAGATTCTCACATGTCTAGTCAACAAGGCACTGCCGCATGAGCAGTTGCTTCCCCTGCTGAAAACTCTAGCACCCCTTGCGCACTCACTAAAGAAATTACAGAAGAAGATAAACGACTTGGATACGTCGCCGACCCTTCTGGGTTCTACGATCGGGACCCATTTACCACCATCACTGGGCTTAACAAGCCGACCTATAAAGATATTAAAGACCGAGTCCAAGCCACGGTTTCCTATGGAAGAATCCCCATGAACAATGAAACACAGGAACAGATCATACGGATCTGGTACCTCATTTTACAGCATGAAATATTAGCAGCACTAGTAGCCCTCGCCACGGCCAATTGGAATTTCAACGCCGTTAACCTTCTCGAAACCATCGCCAACATCAGCAAAATGATCTGGCCCGTTGAGACAGCCGACGGTCCAAATCTGTTACAGCTCACTGTTGACCTTCTTCACCGGCTTATCCGCGCTGATATCGAGCGCTACATAGTACCTGCGATAGAGGAAGCGCGACGACACCATATAACCATGACTCACGTTGAAACGAATATCAGACAATTTCTTAAGCACCCAACCTGGCACCTTCCGTTATATGTCGCCCCCGACCGTACAAGAGTTGTACGCTTTGCAGAGGATGCTTTGGATTACGCCACCAACATCAAATATCACGCCGAAAAGATCCGGAACTTGGCAGCCCAACAAACCATGGGATGCACCACCATATTCCCGATATGGCCGAACCACATACCACGATATGTCATTGGTGCTTCGCAGACTCAAACGATCGCTACAGCAATCAATGAGCTCAGTAACCACGGAAAACTATATCCGAGCGCTGTGCCAACAGCCTTACCTGCAGCTGATCAACGACCACATTCACCGCCACAAGGTACCGATCGCATCCGAAAACCCGAGGCCCCCTACACCTGTATCACCCCCAATCTCAATAAACGATGAAACTGTCTTATCTGTAACAGCCACGGACATCTCACCATCGACCATCCTAAGGATGACACTCCCCCTCCCCCCCGGAAGAAGCTATCAACTAAACCGGCACCATCTCGACGCCCAGTCAAGAATGTTGTCACAGGAGAACCCATGTCACCCACCGATGTTTCCAAATATAACTGCCGCCTCACACGCACGCCGCCCACGGTCCCCTCCTTGTCTTCCGCCCAACTACAGGCGATATCCAAGGAAATTGGACGACCACTAAAGGACGACCTCCACACGAAGATGATGCTTGGCATCGCGACCGATGAGGACTACCGGAATTACAATAACCGACACACCCTCCAACCTGACACCATCTTACTGAACCCGCCGTACAACCGCAAAGGCAAAGCCCACGCTGCACCTTACGTTGAAGACTCACCAATGGAAAACTACAATCAGTACTCAGGCCCATGGGACGATGACCCAGTCGCTATTGCTAACATGACCGGCGAACCTATGATGGATTAAAAGGAAGTAAGTTGTGGACAACTTCCCTAATGGAGAGCTAGTGTTACAACTGTACGAGTTCTGGACGTTGTTGTATGTACTTTTTATTTTCTTTCCATTTATCTCCTCGGAGTCCAACAGACTTTATTCTTACTTATGACGTACTTATGACATCACCCATACATCATCCCTTCCATCAACAATGACTTCATCATTTACTTACACGCAGTCTTATTGACGTGTTCTTATGCCTTCTTTGTCCTTATTAGATACGACTCTTACTAGTATATAAGGACCCCATGCAGGCTCCTAGAACCAGCACGTGACTGTGCTCAAACAATGGCAAACTTCATTTGGTACTCGCACAGAACGGCTGGCAAACTTCATAACTGGCAATCGCCGACACATCTTATCACGCCAATGTTCATTTTTTTCAAGCCATTCGGACTCTCAATCCATCAACGGCTGGTCAGACGGCATTTCATACCATGTACTTCTATATATGGCTAGCTATATTATCATCATTCCATATTGGGTTGCAACAATATAGTCAAGATGCATGGATTGCGCGTGTCAATGTCCGCCTCAATGTTACAGCTCACTAGTGTTACAACTTGGCTCTTACACACGTTCATTTTTGTTACGTTTATGGATACATCGCTTCATATGATCCATACCTCACGCTCACTGTTTCATAGATGGTTCTATGATTGTTTCCGGCAGTTCATACCCGGACCCTTACACCTACAGTCTATAGCTACATGCGCTCTCATTAGCTATGTCTATTAGTACATGTTTGTATTAGTAGTAGAACCTAAGTTCAACTTAGGTGATCACGGAACAATACAACCGTATAACCTTATTGGCGCTCCTCCAAGGCTGATCATAGTATCACGCTGAATCTAATCATCCTCACACTCGTATACTTGATCTTAGTACGCGAGTTCCTCGAACTCTACATTTGGTACT
>QFEO01005681.1:0-12610 GCA_003316615.1 Amanita pseudoporphyria | reverse complement strand
TACAAGCTATGAGTCGATGCAGATGGGCATCATTCCCGATTCACGAAGTTCGAACGTACCACCTGGAGCACAGCTTCTCGGATACCGTGCGGCGCAATGGACAGGGTTTATATTCGCCATGGCTGGTAAGTCTATATTTTGTTCACGTAGACCAAAGTTGTGTGACGTGCGGCTTTGGTTAGCGCTTACACTGTCCGTCTTATTATTCCGTGGCGTGGGCGTTATTGGAGGAAAGGAAGAGGGGATTATTTTGGGAGATATTGAAGCAAAATCAACCGAGTGTTTGGAGAGGGAGCCGAAAAGGCAGCTAGTATTGTCACTGCCTCCACTACTCCGGTCTTCTCGTACATAGTTGTAACCACCACCATCTCTAGAGCGAGGCGCTGTAAAGTAATAGAAAATGTACCGTTAGATTTCTTTAGAGTCAGCTACGTATTATGTCCTGTAAAAGTTGGCGCCCGGAATAACTATCCCATTGTCCAACAGGTATTGAACCGGCAGACTGGGGGAATAATGGGTTGCCCGCGAGTTGCAGACAATCTCTGAATGTTGACCACAACTTGCAAGCACCTCATTTGCGCTGACGTTCCTTCTTCCACATTCAAATTCTTTTTGGCTTCAAGTTCCCTGTTGCTTGCGATTGTTTCGTCGAATATAAGATGACCACATGGACATTGCATCGTTCCACGAGAATGGCATTCTCACGAAGTAGCGTCATTTTTGGTACGTAACTGCTCGGGCACCCTTTCGAACTGGACACTTTTAAACAGCCACTCATCCCAGCCTGGGTTTTCCACGGCGGAATGTCTACCGATTCGTATACTTTTATCCAGGCTTAAATAGACAGCCGATAGATGATCACAAGCACTGAAATGAGCGCCTCACCCTCCGTTACCGCGTCTCCGGTACAGACAGAAGCTCACCTGAGTCGATCATCAAATTAGCATGTGGCCCAGTGGTATGACGACAGAAATAGAATAACTTAGGTGGTTTTCATTGTATTTGGTGTGCTGCGAGCGGGTGCGTTAGTGTCCGACCACCATCTTCTGACGAGTTTCCGACCCCCTTCTCTCCCAATTCCTCTCTGTCTTTTCCATCGTCCTCTTTATTTTCTTTGCCAAACCAAATTTCAAGTCACTGCGGGGTTTATCACAAAACGATTCGAAAAGAAACTCAAGCGTTGACACATGTGAAGGGGTGACACGCGCTGCATATCAACAATGTCAAAGGAAAGTCAGCGAAAGTGCAGATAGGAAGGAAAGTCGTATTTCTTGAAGGAGGTGGGAGATAATTTGGAGGTTAGTGTGCAGGCATGTAGATTGATACTTGACCACATGCCGAGCGGGGAATATAGGAGTTGGTTCTGGCCAGAAACACGTCAAGACTTCCCAGGGTGCGAAGGGGTCGTCAATACGCATTCTTTGTCATTTCACATCGTAGGAGCGCGTTTTTTTCCAATCGGTTACAAGTTTTTGCTAGTAGAAATAATTTTAAACAGATCGTTAGGTTTTTACGATTAAATTCAACGGCGGGGCCTTCTGAGGACATGCACGAGCCATAATGCATAATGACCGCCATTAGTAATTCCAACTTCCGTTTCATAGATAATTTTTAGTACTATAAATCTTCTCTGCTCGCAGTATTTGATCTCTCTTTTGAATAGCTATCTAAATTCGCACAAATTGAATTTTTATCCAAAAAGGATAAAATATATCCCACGCAATAATCCGTTTCAGAAAATGAAAGAATTACGGCTATACAATCCGGTGATGTAAGTCCAAAATACATATGAAATAATGCCCAATCGCTCCTCTCTGGTCTTTACGCACTCGCAACTACAACAGCCGGAAACACCACACCCTTCCCTTGGCTCGCACGATCGCGGTTCTGGCTTTGGCTCTGTCCAAAGCCAACAGGCGGCGGAACGGGTGATTGTGTCATTTCTCCGCCCTGCCCATCAGCCTTCTTCTTCCGACTGCTACCAGTCCCCACACCAATCCCATTCTTTTTCTTCTTGGGCGAGCCTTCCACGCTCGCAGGCGTATCTGGACCAGCGCCAACCCCAGACTGACCAGCAGGCCCATTACCACTTTGCCCTTGTCCTTGTCCCGCTTGCCCTTGTCCGGGAGCGGATGTAGCACCCTTGCCCTTCTTCTTCCCCGTTCCAGTTGTCGTACTCGGCCGCATGATCTGTCCCAATGGACCAATTTTGATCTGAAGCGGATTCGGAGGGTCGTCTGGGAGGACAAAGTCAGGTGATATAGATATTTCTGCGCGTTGTGTTGAGGCGGTGTCTAAAGATCTCGCCTGTGAAATTTGCGAGGCACCATGAGCAGGTGTCTCTGGGGGTTGCAGTCCCGGTGGACCAGAAAGTGGAGGGATGGAAGGCTTCGTAACTGTGTCCTGCGAAAATACCGACGCTCGTGCTGCGAAGCGGGCTTCGTAGAACGGTTTGAGCAATCCAATCTGTTCCTCCAGTTTTCCATAGGTAAGTTGGAGAAATGGTGGTGGAGGGGGATAAGGTGGAGGAGGTTCTTTTGGCTTTGATCTAATGGATATATTGAGCGAGTATGAAAATAAACAGGAAATGGTATACTCACGCTGCACCCGAAGCTTTCTGAGGCTTTTTGCCTCTGAGTAGTTTCTTTGGAATGGTGAGGCTTGACATTCCAAATTCTGCAGCAATACCGAGTTCCCGCAAGCCCAGATAGTCTTCGCCTAGTAAGTCTGCGAAGTCTCCGCTGCGAAAATTACAGAATCAGGAAATCAATCAAATTGAGCGTAACTTCAACGTACACCGCGAGGGCTCCAGCCTCATCTTCCTCCTCTTCCTCAAACAAGCCTTCATCCTCTGCGACCTCGTGAGAAGTCTAAAACAGCAATAAGAAGCCGTCGGACAACCATACTCTTGCACTTACACTATCTCTATAAGCATTAACGAGCTTCCTCTCAAGCTCGCCCAGACGTGCGCCATGTCGTTTGATATCATCCGTTATATAACGTTCAAGATCTTGTATTCTCGACGTCCCGCTCTCAAATAGTGTATGTAGGATGATTTCCTACAAAACATCAGGGACACCTCAAGGGCTTTTTTAAACACTTACTTCAGCCGTCATCGTCTGAGCATACTTGTCGGTTAAAAACTTGATGGTCCGGCCAACATTATATAGATACTCTTTTGTAACACCAGCGAGAACATCCAGAGCAACCTTTGACGCGCCTATGCCGCATTTAACAATTGTCATTGGAATTGAGTAATAGGATAACGGACCTTGAAAACCAACATGTTCCAACACCTTTTCTCCCATCCACCGAGCACAACTATCAGCAATCTCTTCTCCCATATCGATTCCGGTCGGCAACCTTGACCGTCTCTTTCGCTTTCCTTTCTTCCTTACTTTAGGCGCTGGTAACCGTCCTATTGTTGTACCACTCGAAGTATCCGTAGGCTGCACAACGGGAACATCGTCCTCCCGAAACTGCGCAACATCTATATAGTGTTGCAACCATGGCCGCTCGTCCACTCTATCGTCCACAACATCGACATTTTCCTCGTCAGGTGATCCAATGTTGCTTAGGCCATTCAGACCTGCGACACCCCCCGCTTGACCAGGGTAGCCATCGACGGTACTAGTTGGTGGTAGACCATCTATGGACTCATCTGTACCATTGAGAACAGCGGTATTTGCTAGAAGCGAAGCGAAACGAGCGTGCGTATGTCGCACACGCTTTATTGTCTTGACGTTGGCACTCATCATAGATAACAACGACGAGGGCCCCAACTCGATTCTATTTGGCTCGATCCTCGGACGTTTGGCTTTATGTCGAGCCTTGTGCTTGATAGCGTTTGAAAGTGGAGAAGGGGAAACGGGAAGTGTTGAGGCGTCGGACTTTGCAGCTATCTGTGCGGATTGCTTCGACGACGAGACTTGTATGCGGGGAAGGCCGTTCGCGAGGAGAGCATCACTTTGTGCAGCACCCCACCATAGCTCCATAAGCTCTACAGACTCTTCATTGCCATGCGGATCTGTGCTTGTGAATGAAAGGGGGAGGGGGAGGGCAGCGGGTTGGCGAAATCCTGCAGACAGCCCCGATGATAGACTAAACCGTGCTCGTTTACGTGGCCTCTGGTTTGCCTGAAAGGAGTTAGTTCTGTTCAACGTCATTAATAAACATCCAATGAGAATAACGCTAAAGACGCACGACTTCCGCTTTTCACCGAGCTCCACCCCCAAGTTCTCGTCTGGCTCAGTCTTGATAACCGGCCCACTACGCTCTTCCTCTATCCCGTTGCAATAATCGTAAGGCGGGGCCAAGTCTATCAGCTTATCCATCAATACCGCCTTCAGCTTCTCAGTGGCTGGACTTTTCATAACACGCTCCAACTCTTTATCAATGGTATTAAACAACGTCATCCCTTCTTGCGTACGAACAAGGGCGGGTGTTTCAGCAAATGGTATATCTTGCCCGGTAGAGGTAGTGGCAGTTCGCGTTAGAGGAGATGTAGGACTCGATCGCGAACCGGAGTGACGTCGCTTCGCTATGCCAATCGGGGGACTTGGACATGGTAGATTAGCTTGTGTATAGCTGATACCATTGGCAGATGCTGAAGGAAACGATAGCCGGCGACTATGACCATTAATCGCCCCGTTGACTATATGCGCGCTTGAAGCAGTGCCATTAACCCTGATCCTCACAGACATGGGACCAGTTGGGTTCTGAGAATGTCCGAGTTCGAAAGGGATGACAGGGTCGGAACGTTCTTTGCGATCGGTAATATTCTTCAGGAGACTCTCGGCTTTGGCCTTGAGACGCCGTGTACACTGACGCAGTGGGTGGTTCTAGTGGTTTGTGTTACCGGTGAGTTGTATGCGTTGATATGGTGGTTTATATGCATGCCACCCACCTCGGCAGCGTTGTACGTGAAACAGTTTGACCATATGAGATCCAAGTCATCCTGAAACTCGCGTTTTGACTTGTACTGTTTCTGCTTGACTTTCTTAAGCATAGTCTGCAGATCCATTGGATTTGCAATGACTATTAATGAATGAATGAGCACTTCGCGCGTATATGCGCATATATGCATGCCACCACGCACCGTCATAGTAATCCGGTACATCCGCCCTGGATACAGGTTTGAGAAAAGCTTCCGCATCACGATTGTCCTTCACATACAAGTGGGTTAGCAGTCGGATGAGCCCGCAACCGGGAAGACACACCGGCGTGATGGTTCTCAGGTCCTGCAACAAACCCTCAAGGGAGTCATAGAACGGATCGGAGAGTTTCGAATCCTGGCTCTGGCGCTGTTGAACGTCAATGGATGCGCATATAAGCGAGTACTGAGGAACGCACGCGGCCTTCCTTGACGGTGGACAAGAGTAGACGGAGGTCGAGGTCTGGGAAGGCAGATTTTGCCTGACTCTCGGTGAGGGTGCGGAGAAGGTTCTAAGAGTAGAGGTGGATGGGTGAGCGGATGGTGGTGGAAGGAAAGAAAGACGCACATTCATACTCCTGACGCACCAACTCCCCCGAACAGCTTGTTAGGGCGAGTCGCTGCGTCCCAGTTTGGCCGTTGTTTGGCGCTGCCTCATGCACAAACAATGCACGACTTGACCGCGACGATCCACTATGCTTCTGTCACACATCTTTACTCTTTCCGGAGGTAGCAAAATACTTATTGCGTATGACTGTGTACTGCCCCAGGTCATATACAGTAGTATCATTCTGAGTGTCCAGAAACTACACATAGCATACTCCTGGTTTCTTGAACCACTTACACCCCCATGTCTACAGGACAATGACAACAGGGATGGGAGATGCTAGTAATGACAATAATAAAAGTGACAAAATAAGGCTGGGGACAGAGATGATGTTAGGGGGGCAGCAGGGGCCACCACATACCAATGACAGGAGCTGTTTTTTATTTATGTTGTATACCTGCCACCTCTTGCATCTTGTGTGAGGAGGGTTAGTTAGTGGTGATGATGTATGTATGTTCTGTACTCTTTCAAAAGCCAAATATATGGTTTTTATAATTCTTGCTTTTTTGCTTAAACTCCTGCTTAAATATCTCCTTAATTTCTTTATTGACATGGCTAGGCAACCCCCTGAGTATTGATAAGCAGTTAAGTAGAAAAACATGCAAACTTAAGCAAAATTCAGTGAACAACTCTACTCATTCCAAAGAGACTCCCTTATTTTAAGGAACATCTCCTTAATGGCCATTTCCTTAATCCTGCTTAATTTCCACTTCAAGTAACAATAAGGAGATATTAAGCAAAACAAGCAAGTGTTGGATTTTCCTGATGCAGTTGAGGGAGCCTGGTTAAGGTGGAAGGTGTGCTGGCCAAGGTGGAAGGGAGAGGTTGAGGTCAAGGGGTACCAGTTGATGCAGAAGACAAGCATAAGCTGAATGCTACTAGTACAATTAAAGGTACAAGACTGAGTGGTTGGAAGTGAACACAGGACTGCACAATGTCTTGTGACTTTGACTGTCTTTTTACTCTCAGCATTACCTATGACACCTGCTGCAATCATACAATGGTTCAGTAATGTCTTGTATGTTTTTCATAATGGCCTTTTAGATCTCAGTGTTTAGAAATTCAAACTCAATTCCAGCATAAGAGTAATGAAAGTCAAAAAAGTCATGAGCTTCTTTCCTGATGCTAAGGTAGCTTATAAACACATGGAATAATCAACTTTTTCTCATGGTGAAACATTTATGCTATGTAGTGCTATGTATTTCATACACTCTACTACAGACACTGTGACACCACAATTTTCTATGCAAGATTGTCATGCCAGGGATTGTTACAACCCTATGTGATGGTTACCAACCCACTACATTTTACTCTCTCTCCAACTTACATTGTTAATGATTACCAATGTCTGTAGACTCAATATGTACAAGATAGGCCTTGCTGCTGTTGTATGCCTTATATTCATTGCTCCATGTTGATTGCCTGTACAATATCTGCTCATACCACTAAGTTATTCATAGTTCATTCATCCTTAGGTTATTATTCATGATGATATATCACTTACATACATACTTACTGTTGTAGGACAACAGTAGTATTTTGTCATGTCTTGTATTCACTATAACTTAGCAATCTACAAGTTGGTCATCACATCCATTTGATCTCATGACCACCACAATCACTCTCACAATTACTTGAGTTTGACTTGGAGTGGGCAGAGGATTTACAAGCATGCTCTGCACCCTCCATTTCCTGGTTGCTATTGCTGTAGTAGACAGTCATACCTCAGTCAATTCAGGTCACAGCATATATCATTGAAGAGGAGTATGTATGTACATTTACAATCAGTATCAATCATAGAGCTTTTCCCACATAGCATTGGCAAACTGATCCTTTGTTTCAAAATATAGCCTCTGTTGGAGTGTCTTCAATGTCTCTAAGTTCTGCACTGCACTCAAGGTTCTTGGATGTTGAGGTCCAATTAATTGTTGCATGGACCTGATAGCTCTAACAAGAAATGCTTCTGCTTCAGTTAATTTTCCTTGACTCCCATATGTAACTGCCATATTGACCATACTGCTGAGGGTGTCTGGATGGTCTGCCCCAAGCTTCTCCTTTCTTATTTCCAAAACATGTGCTTCTAGCTTTGCTGCTTCATCCCATTTGGCTAGCTCCCAATATGTGCATGCTAGATTGGCCATGCTGCTTAGGGTATCTGGATGGTCTGCCCCAAGCTTTGTTTTTCTTGCCTCTATCACATGCATCCCTAGCTTCTCTGCTTCATCCCATCTACATTGATTTGCATATGTAGATGCAATATTGGCAATACTGGCAAGGGTATCTGGATGACCTTCCCCAAGTTTCTTCTTCATGGCCTCTATAACATAAATCCCTAGCTCCTCTGCTTTATCCAATTTACCTTGTTTCCTGTATGTGGATGCCAAGTTTTCCATGCTAAGAAGGGTGGCTGGATGGTCTGTAACATACTTTGCATTTTTTGCCCTCACTACTTGCACATCCAGCTGCTCTGCTTCATCCAGCCTGCCTTGTTTTCTGTATGTTGATGCCAAATTTCCCATAGCAACAAGGGTGTCTGGATGGTCTATACCAAGCCTTTCCTTTTGTACATTTGTGACATACATGTCTAACTTCTCTGCTTCAGCCCACTTGCCTTGGGACCTATATGTAGATGCTAGGTTTAACATACTATTGAGTGTACTAGGATGATTAGCCCCAAACTGTGCCTTCCTTGCCTCCATCACATTCACCCTCAGTTCCTCTGATCTATCCCATCTGCCTTGACCCCAGTATGTGAGTGCCAGACTAGACATACTTGAAAGGGTATCTGGGTGATCCACACCAAGTTTTTCCTTTCTTGCAATCATGACATGCATATCTAGCTTCTCTGCTTCATCCCATCTGCCCAGTCTCCAGTGTGCTTGTGCATGTCTTCCCATGCTATTGAGGGTATCACAGTGATCTGCACCAAGCTTTTCCATCCTTATTTCCATTACATTCATTTCAAGCTTTTCTGCTTCATCCCATTTGCCTAGATCCCAATATGTAGATGCCAAACTAGCCATGCTACCTAGGGTACCTGGATGGTCAACACCAAGCTTTTTCTTTCTTGCCTCTAACACATATAAATCTAGCTTCACTGCCTCATCCCATCTACATTGATTCCAGTATGTGGTTGCCAGATTGGCCATGCTGCTGAGGGTATCTGGATGGTCCATCCCATATATTTTCTTCATTTTCTCCATCACTTGTATATCTAACTTCTCTGCTTCATTCCACCTGCCTTGACCTGAGTATGTGGATGCCAGATTTCCCATGCTAAGGAGGGTATCTCTATAGTTTGTTCCAGGCTTTAGCTTTCTTTTCTCTAGTACTTCTACCTCCAGCTTCTCTGCTTCATCCCACCTGCCTTGACTCCTATATACAGATGCCAGATCAGTCATGCTTCTGAGGGTATCTGGATGGTCTGCCCCTAGCTTTGCCCTTCTTGCCTTCATCACTTTCATTTCCAGTTTCTCTACCTCATTCCAATCTGCAACTCTATCAAAAACAAGTGCAAACCTGATCTGTTCATCAATGTAGTCCATTTCCTTCAGCTCAAATTGTGTGGCATATTTGTTATTCTCCTTGATATGTGGAACAAGCAATCCACAAAAACTATAGTTATCATCATAGTAACTAGGAAAGACTGAACAGGCTAAAATGGCCCTTGATATACCATGCATGACACTGATGTCTGGCATTGTCATTCTATCCCTGCTCCAAGTATGCACCAATGGATGGATTGAGTATAAATTATTGGTGCTCTTGACAAGAGAGAATGATGCCAAAACCTGGATGCCTGCAAAGAACTGAATTTTGTCCCATTCTCCTTTTGCATTTATAAATAGGACTTTTGAATCTAACAAAGCTGCTGATGATGGAAATCCTGATACTTTCTCTCCCTTAATATTTCTTTTTTTGTAATTTTCAGCAGCCTTACTAAATATCTCTTCTGATATGTTTTCATGATGCAAAAAAGCAAATATTTTATGGAGAATAACTGCACTCTTTGCTGCAAGGGCCTCTGGACCTGTGCCCATTGAAGCCCTCTTCTCTATCTCTTGCATTGAAACTTCCCATGTGCCATATGTTGAATGACCATAATTTGATGCCCCTTTAAATGTAGCATTTGACATCAGCTGGGTACAATGTTGGTTGTATAGCCTGAGATAATCATTTATGCTACAACCAGTGGCATGAATATATGCACCAGCTTGGTCAATTGCAAGTGGGATATGGCCCATTGCTGATACAATATCCTTTGCCAATACCCTGGTCTCTTCAGAAGGTCTGCTAAGCATGGCAGATTTCAAAAACAAGGAAATAGCCTCCTCTTCATCCAGTTTATCCACTTCAACATAATTCCCCATTGTAATCCTTGTCAATGCTCTATTCCTGCTTGTAATCAAGACATTCCCTCTATTTCCAGGTGGGAGGAACTTTTCAACTACTTCATATCCTCCATCTGCATTATCATACACAACAAGTGAGTTGTCTCTATTGGCAATCCATTTCAAGGTAGAATCAGGAGAGACTATGAGCTCAGCAGCAGACACATTATTTGCCTTGGCAATTTGTCTGAGTCTGAGATCAATAGCACTTTCAGAGGAAGCATCAATCCAGAATATGTCAGAGAACCTGTGAAATCATAAAGATGTGAAATAAGTAAAAGGATCTTTATCCTTACAAGTGTGCAAATTGTTCAATGAATTTGAGGCATATTTGGGTCTTACCAATGCCCCCCATTCCATATAAAAGATAAGACTTCCTTTGAGTCTCAGAAGGGGTGCTAAAGTAGTCATGCAAGATTTGGAGGTATGAATGTCTACCAGAGAAAAATGCACTAGGGTGATTCATAGGAGGCAGTGGGTCCACTTGATCAGCTGTAGCTGAAGCTGGGACCATGTAGTTGTTGACAATCTACAACAAGTTTGATAAAGACATGTAGTCCACGCAGGTAAGAAAATGACATACATTATTCCCAAGAACTTCGGTAAAGATCCCCCCTCGCACAGTGAAGCCCTCGGCCCTTGTGAAGAAGCCAGCATTTACAGCATTCATAGTAAGCAATTGTGAAAACGAGTACGGGTCAAGGAACAAGCGGTGCCGTCGCCACGAGTACGAGTACGAGTATGTGGTTGTCAAGGAATAAGCAGTGTTGTCACGGTTGTCACACTCTTTTTCTTTTTTCTTTTGGCATGAATGGCGGTTGTCACACTCGAGTGCGCGTTTCAAACTCCAGATTAGCTGGACACGAGTATGCTACATGGTGCGACGACGACATCAAAGATAGTTCTGGTATCGTTGTCGGGAGCAGCAGATGACATACAGCCCCTACGCGCCCTTCGTCGCGGCCTGTTCTGGCGCCAGACTCTTCCTTGAGTCCTACGCTACCAACTAATCACTGGCAACGTCCGAAACCTATTTTTTATATCGATCATGCCCCGTGCTCCCCTCAGCGCAGCGCTGTATGTCGATTATGCGTTGCTGGCATGTTCCAAGAAAAAATCCAAATCTAAATGGCACATATCCCGAGGCGAGAATTCGTTATAACTGGTACTTTTTCGCTGCCTATACATGGTCATATGTAACTAATTAATCTCGTGCAAAATGTACGCGGTGTGATGAGTAGCTGCTGGAAGCTATTGCTTACAAGAGACGAGAAGTTTATTTCGTCAAAAATGGCGTGATCATGTTGTAAAATACATTTGAAAAACAAGGAAAATACAGGTACGAATGGCAAGTGGAGGCTGTCATCATTTGCGAGCAAATGTAATCTGGACAAAAAAACCATTGTCAGCACAAAGCATAATAGAATCCTTCGACAGACCTTGATCTTGTTCTCCCCATCCAACTTATAATTATGCAATGCATCCTTCGCCACCGTCGCACTCCCTTCATCGTAGTACTCCACGAAAGCGATATCTCGTTTTGTTGGGATAAGCCGTACTTCGTATAAGTTGGGATATCTGTATCGCATTAGTGTTACTAGGATGACCAGGAGTAAGGGGAAGAAGTGAATACGCACTGAGAGAATAATGCTGTAAGTTGCTCTTTCGTGACGCTCTCTGGCAGATTCTGTAAGAACAGAATCTTGTTTGGAGGGAGATACTCGTCTGGCATTTGTACATTAGGACGCCTCGGTGCGGGTAATGCAGCAGCGCCGTCCACTGATTTGCATAAATCAGCCGCAGTATAGTGACAAAAGAAACACTCACCCGCAGCAGCCATTCTCTTCGCCTTGAACTTTTGTTTCAGTGGGTTGGTGTACCGGGTGCTAGCTGTCGAACAATCCAAAACTTCATCAACACTTCACAATCATCATAAAAGAAGACACATACCCTTGTGCTTCTCCCTAGCCGCTTTATGGCTCTCAAATTCCGTAGGATCAAGTTTTTTCACAACCGCATCCGAACGTGATTTCGCAAATGATATTTGCTATACCAAAACCAACCAGGTTAGCGGTAGGATCACAACCAGAGGTGAAGGAGCAGACGTGATGGAAACTCACCATAGGCTTCGAATATAATGGAAACCTTTGCACATCTTTCAATGCCTTCTTCGCACTCTCTTTTGAAGCAAATGAAACAAACGCCTGTCCCCGCATACGCAAGTTGCCATGTGCAACCACATCCACGACTTCGCCATATGATTTGAATAGACCACGAAGGGTTGCTTTTAGAACTGTAAAACAGAGAGAACATGATATGGGATCAGCCATCGTTGAAAAGTCAGAAACGCAGAAACACGGAAAAACGAACCATTAACTTTGATCCTTTCGTTCAAATTTTGGATGTACAACGTTTCGCATGCGTTTTCTGATTCGTCTGTACCTTCGGATTTGACTTGGGGAGTGACAGAGCCGGCTGGTGGGACAGAGCCGGGTGGGGAGACTACTGGTATGGTTATAGGGACTCCGGGTATTGGTGCGGCCGTGGGCACGACGCCCTGCATGGCATCGGCTGCGAGAACAACTGGCGCGTCTGTCATCGTGGACGTCGTCGATGGAGAATATCTTTATTTACACGTGTTTATGGTATTCCACCTTTAGCCACGACGTCCCCGCCCCT
>QFEO01005643.1:0-11555 GCA_003316615.1 Amanita pseudoporphyria | reverse complement strand
AGAATAGAGCGAGCAATCATCCAATCTCACCGGTACGCCAGGCTTCCAGCTCGCCCGGCTACCCATCATAACCACCGTTCCGGATCTTGCACTACGCATCTGAGGTAGTGTGGCCATTGTGACGTTGATCAAACCGAAGACGTTCGTCTTGTATTGCTTCAACATGGTGTCCGACCTGCCACATTCAATTCATATCCAATAAAGCCACAGGTGAAAAGAGAAACACGCCACTCACCCGCCTTCCTCAAACAGACTACGCGTTCCCATACCTTGCCACGCTGTTAGAGCATTCCCACAACGGGATTAGTAATACGTACCTGCATTATTAACAAGAACATCGATACGCCCCCAGAAGTTAGCCGCTTCGTCGATACGAGCCCGAATGACATCGTAACTGTCGTCGACATCGAGTTGCAACAAACGAAGACGGTCCGATGAGGAAAAATCCTGGATCTTCTCGAGGGACCTTGCGGTCGCTATTACAAAATCGCCTCGCTCAAGGACAGAGTGTACGAGACAGCGCCCGAAGCCGCTAGAGGTTCCTGAATTAGGAGTGAGTCACCTAAACAATATTGAAATTGACTGATCCTACCTGTAATGAGCCAGACTTTCTGCGTGTTAAGGCTTTCGGTTGGCATCGTGACAAATCGGTTATGATAGTCAGAGAAGAAATAGCTATACTCAAGGTCATGAGAAATATGTCGACATTTCCATTGGGGATGTCACGACATGATGAATTTAAAAATAAGATTCTGGATGACAAAACCATCGAACGTTTATCCAATGGATTAATAGGATCTCGTTTAGAGCTCGTCATGTTGGGAATGTCTTTTTCAAGTGATCGCGTTAGTAAAATATGTCTAACGATAAAAGCGCGTGCAGAGCTGTATGTTGGGGTTGGACGATCAGATGGATATGAGGTAATGTAGGGGCGGAAGAATTAAACTGAACTTACGCTACACTTTCGCGTATTGTTGACACTATTAATTTTACTCTCTGCCCCCCGCATGTCGTGAAAAATTATGTCTGACAGCCACAATCAAAATCAGACAAAGGACAAGACTTTCCGCTCGAACTACCTATTTCCTACATTTATTTCGTACCAAGTCCACAGAAAAGAATACAATAAAAATCGATACCTATTTAACCGGGAAAAGGGCATCAGGCGAATAACATTTATTAAGATTTGAAGAACGTGAAAAAATCCCAAGTTCACCTTATGTCAAGTACAACAACATCCATACGATCCAGGCAAGACCAAACAACCCAGAAGTTGGAGATGTCCGTATCATGCTCGACATCATGCTACTGCCGATTGCGCTGTCCGCGAGTGGTGCCGTGTTGCCAATTGTTGTGTTCACACAGTTGAGAAGATCGAGGTTGATATTTGATGGTAAAGGGGTATCGGGTGTACCGTCTGCTTCTAGAGCTGCGCTGTTATTGTATCCATCTAACGTTAAAGCAATGCTGCTGGCTCGATAATATTGTATGACTTGTTCTGGTCTTGGTAGAGGAGTAGAATCGTTATAAGGTGTCGTAGTAATATCCGACGATGGGGTTTGAAGCTCCGATGAGCAGTTGTTGGTGATTTGGTTTATAAGAGCGACGACAGTTTGATTATCTGACAGAACACGGAACGTGGTGTTTTGACTGTTCGACGTAA
The DNA here is from genome assembly GCA_003316615.1 of Amanita pseudoporphyria. NCBI lineage: Eukaryota > Fungi > Basidiomycota > Agaricomycetes > Agaricales > Amanitaceae > Amanita > Amanita pseudoporphyria. The sequence continues at coordinate 9,892 of QFEO01005643.1, read as the reverse complement.
ATGCGGCGGTAGCCAAGGGACCTCCCGGTCGACTATCATTAGAAGGGGAACCATACTAAGCATGTTTCGTTAGTCTAGATATTTTGCAAGCTAGCAAGACAATTACCTCTACTGGATCCAGATAGGCTTCACCGCCAACGATAGCACCACCCCAGACGACTGGCCAAAAGTAGAATGGGAACCCTCGACCAGCTGTTCCACGACCTAACACACCCGGATATCCACTCCCATATTGACTGTTCCACACGTTAGCGCGCGATCTTTGGGAAATATGGCTAACGTCATGCTTACCTCGTGCCAAAAATCTGCCCTCGTGTTCCACCACCAGCACAGCGTCCTGCGAATAGATTTCCACCAGAAATTACGGTGATGGGTCCACCTCCATTGCCGAATACGGTGGCTGGTCGCGAGCCTCCTCCGGAGTTCGTATTTATGAAAGGCCCAGAGCCAGTTCCTCCACTTCCGCTTCCGCCTCCGCTGCTGCTCCCACTACTACTACCGCCGCTACTACCGCCTCTTGAGCCACCACCACCACCACTACCACCATCACCACTACCACCACTACCACTATCACCACTACCACCACCATCACCACTACCACCATCGCCGCCGACGCCGCCACCATCCATCCTAATTTCAACTTTTGCTTCATCGGCCCTGGGACCGAGCTTACGCTCCACACTGGATTTCCTCGAGCGTTGAGATATGAAAGGAACATGCATTGAAGAATAGGATTCTGCTTAGACAAAACCTTGGAGACGTGATGGTAGGTGTGGGGTGGAGTTGAACGGGCTCTATGATATCACTCAAATACTTGCCTCGTATGAACAGCACCGGCGCCATCAGACCATATAAAGCAAGGCCTCTACAGCAATCTGTGCCACCGTACTCTATAGCTTAATATCCGCTTCATTTCCCTTACCGTAGGCTCACAGCGGCTCCTGACGGAATTAGATAAGAATCTAGGGCATCGGCTAAATTTGGTCAGTTGTATCACGCGGACACCCAACCAGGCTGTGCAAATTTGTGATACTTGTACTTAGCGCTCTAGTCATGAATGAAGTTGTGCAGGCGCTTCGGGGGTGAGATCGCCCGGAACTCCTTCTGGGTAATTACGAAAGCCGAATCACTGTTACTAATACCACGTGAGTTATTCCTAAGAATCCCGATGCGTGTATATTACGTCCACTACAGCGTGCGGTTCTGATTCTATCCCCAAGTGCACTCAGGAAGAATGTAGTAAATCTGAATTGTTATGTTGCCAGGGGCAGTGAGTACATTGTATTCATAGGCTAATATGAGGAAGGCTAACCCAACTACACAGGGATATCGAATGTTATCCTGTTTCTTGCGAGCCGTTTATCGCTTGACACTTCTTTGATTAGGAACTTGTGAAATGCTGTTTCGGTACTTCACAACGTCCTTGGACTGCGTCGTAGCTTGGTAAAATGCTGTAATGTCTACCCAATGGAACGCGATTTATATCACGACATACAGAAAGCGTGACACAGGATCATGGGATTATGGATGAAAGACTCGGAGAAAAACTTATCCGGATCGAAGAAATATCGCCGTTCTCATTCCGAGAGCTGGCTGAGGTTATAGCGGAGTATAAGAATGCGGAAGAGTGCTACTTTGTGCAGGAGGAACCAAGGAATCACTGGCAGGGTGGGTAGCCGCATGTGAAGGAGCGAGCGGAGGCTGTGTTGGACGAGGTGGGGTGGAAAGGGAAGAAAAAGGTATTGTGCACAGAGGGTGCATTGAGAGGCTTGAAGGCGCCCAGTGTGGGCGCCCTGGAGCTTCTTGAGATCGGCCGCATGGAAACGGCTAAGGAAAAATAGGCAATCCCACGCGAGAGCAGTGTGGGAGCCACTTATCTGGGAGGGTGGACTCAGCACTCTGAAAGTAAGAGCGGAGGTAGGAGGACTGCCGGCGCAGGTGGCACACCAGGACTTGCGGGATCTACAGGCATGGGAGGAGTAACTCCGACGACAGAAAATCCCGAGGTTGAGCTGGAATTGTTTATTTTTCGATTATTATTTGTTGAAGTCGGACAATCGGATGGACAAGCCGACGAAGAACGCAGACGCAGACGCTACCCATATGTTCGTGGAACATATGGATGATGAAAGTGAAAAGATGAGGTGAGGTATTCATGTGGAGAGCATGAATATGAGGTGGTGATGAGGCGGAAGGATTAAACATACACTGGGCACCATGCGCAATCCAGTATCCAGGCTGATGCATATTTAAATAGTTACTATTGTGAATACTACATAAATCGTGTGTCTAACTTGGGACACCCATCGTGTGCATCTTGTCCTGCATATCGTAAAAACATTACGTCTGACTGCCGCAATTAAAATCAGACAAAGAACAATACTTTTCGCTCGTACGACCTATTTCCTACATTTTTTCGGCACCAGGGTGAGCATGGAATTAGTTCACTTCATGACCCGGATTAAAAAATACAATAAAAATCTACGCCTATTTAACAAGGAAGAGGGTATAGGGTGTAGTATAATAACACTTATTAAGATCTGAAGAACGAGAAAAAATACCAAATTCGCCTAAGTCAGGTACAACATCATCCATACAATCCAGGCAAGACCAAACAACCCAGAAGCTGGAGATGTCCGTACTATGCTCGACATCATGCTACTGCCTATTGCGCTGTCTGCGAGTGGTGCCGTGTTGCCAACTGTTGTGTTCACACAGTTGAGAAGGTCGAAGTTGATGTTTGACGGTAAAGAGGTATCGGGTGTACCGTCTGCTTCTAGAGTTGCACTATTATTGTAGCCATCTAATGTTAAAACAATGCTGCTGGCTCGATAATATTGTATGGCTTGTTCTGGTTTTGGTAAAAGAGTAGAATCGTTATAAGGTGTCGCAGTTATATCCAACGATGTGGTTTGAAGCTCCGATGAGCAGTTGTTGGTGATTTGGTTTATAAGAGCGATTACAGTCTGATTATCTGACAGAACGTGGAACGTGGTGTTTTGACTGTTCGACATAAATGCAGCGGTAGCCAAGGGACCTCCCGGTCGACTATCATTAGAAGGGGAACCATACTAAGACATGTTTCGTTAGTTCAGATATTTTGCAAGCTAGCAAGACAATTACCTCTACCGGATCCAGATAAGCTTCACCACCAACGATAGCACCACCCCAGACGACTGGCCAAAAGTAGAACGGGAATCCTCGACCGGCTGTTCCACGACCTAACACACCCGGATATCCACTCCCATATTGACTGCTCCACACGTTAGCACGATCTTTGGGAAATATGACCGACATCATGCTTACCTCGTGCCAAAAATCTGTCCTCGTGTCCCACCACCAGCAGAGCGCCCTGCGAATGGATTTCCACTGGATATAACGGTGATGGGACCACCTCCATTGCCGGATACGGTGGCTGGTCGCGAGCCTCCTCCAGAGTTCGTATTTATGGAAGACCCAGAGCCAGTTCCTCCACTTCCGCTTCCGCCTCTGCTGCCGCTCCCGCTATTACTACCGCCGCTACTACCGCCGATGCCACCTCCGCCTCTTGAGCCACCACCAGCACCAGCACCAGCACCACTACCAGCACCGCCACCAGCACCAGCACCAGCACCTCCTCCTCCTCCTCCTCCTCCCCTTCCACCACCACCACCACCACCACCGCCGCCGCCGCCGCCACCACCCATCCTAATCTCAACTTTCGCTTCATCGGCCCTGGGACCAAGCTTACGCGCCACACTGGATTTCCTCAAGCGTCGAGATATGAAAGGAATATGCATTTAAGAATAGGATTCTGCTTAGACAAAACCTTGGAGACGTGATGGTAGGCGAGGAGTGGAGTTGAACGGGCCCATTACTTAAATACTTGCCTCGTATGAACAGCGTCGGCGTCATAAGACCATATAAGGCAAGGCCTCTACAGCAATCTGTGTGATACTCTATAGCTTAATATCACTTTCCTTACTGTAGGCTCGCAGAGCGGCTCCTGACCGAATTAGATGAGAATCCAGGGCATCGGCTAAATTTGGTCAGTTGCATCACTAACACCCAACCAGGCTGTGCAAATTCGCGATACGCATCAAGCGTTGTACGTAGCTCCCCAGTCATGAATGAAGTTGCACAGGTGCTTCGAAGTGAGATCGCGTGGCCTTGTGAGTAGTTACGAAAGTCAAATCGCTATTACTAATACTACGCGACGCGGTATGAGTTATTCCCGATGCGTGTATATTACGTCTACTAGCACATCGCCATAAGTAACTCGTGCAGGTGACGCGCGGTTCCGATTCTATCCCCAAGTGCGCTCAGGAAGAATGTAATAAATCTGAATTGCTATGTTGCCAGGGACAGTGAGTACATTGTATTCATAGGCCAATATGAGCAGGGCTAACCCAACTACATGGGGAATATCGTATGTTATCCTATTTCTTGCGAGCCGTTTATCGCTTGACACTTCTCCGATTAGGAACTTGTGAAATGCTGTTTCGGTACTTCACAATATCTGGCTGTGTCTTAGCTTAGTAAAATGCTGTAGTGCCTACCCAATGGAACGCGATTTATATCACAACATACGGAAAGCGTGACACAGGATCATGGAATTATGGATGAAAGACTCGGAGAGAAACTTACCCGGATCGAAGAAATATCACCGTTCCCATTCCAAGAACTGGCTGGAGTTCTAGCAAAGTACAAGAATGCGGAAGAGTGTTACTTTGTACAGGAGGACCCAAGGAATCACTGGCAGGGTGGCCGCATGTGAAGGAGCGAGCGGAGGCTGTGTTGGATGAGATGGGGTGGAGATGAAAGAAAGGTACTGTGCATAGAGTGCGCATTGAGAGGTTTGAAGGCACTCGATGCGGGCGTCCTGGAGCCGCATGGAAACGGCTAAGGAAAAATGGGCAAGCCCATATGAGAGCAGTGCGGGAGCCTCCACAGTTGGTGCACTTATCTAGGAGGGTGGACTCAGTGCTCCAAAAGTGAGAGCGGAGGTAAGATGACTGCTGAGCGCAGGTGGCTCACCAGGAGTTGTGGGATTTACAGACATAAAAGGAGCAAGTGTTAAGCACACTCTTAGACTCGGGACGAGCAATGGAGTGGAGGTAGATTCAGAATAACGAAGCTAAGGTATTACATCGGTTTAGTAACTACTTATATATGTATGTCCTCATGTAAACATCGTGTAGATAAGGTGAAGAGTTGGTTATAGGGTTAGTGATGTAACAAAGAAATGAAAGGGTCTGTTCGGACCGTAGATAGCTATCATAACACTGCCTCCTTTTTACGAATCTTGCTCTACAAGATTTTCATATAGGTCGTAATCGAATAGTGTGTTGTCGAGGAGCATGGGGATTTTCTTTATAAAATTCTGACACAGCTATCTTAGCATTTTGAAGATGTTCGATGGGTTCCCATGATGTTTCTTCATCGTCCATTCCTTGCCATTTTACTAAATATGTCATATGATTGTTTTGTAATTTAGAGTCAAGGATTTTTTCAACGACAAATTCTATTTGTTCCTCGATCTCTACTCGTTCTTCTCTTTGTATTTTCTGATGAGGAATTGGTTGGTGATATGGTCGAATTCGTGAAATATTAAACGTAGGGTGATGTTTCATTCGTGGGGGTAGTTTGAGCTGTATGGCATTTGGATTTATTACTTTCTTGACTTTGTAGGGTCCTATCCATCGTGGGTGTAGTTTAAGGGAAGGTCCTTGCCTTAATGGGATATTCTTTGTGGATAACCATACTAAATCTCCTTTACTGTATTCTGGAGCTTTTGATCGGTGTAAATCTGCATAATGTCTCATTTTTTCCTGTGCTACTTGTATTGCACTTCGGGCTTCTTCATGTAGTTCTTTCATTATTTTTACAAATTCCTCTACTGATGGATGAACTGTATTTCGTAAAGGTTCAAACCCCATTCGTGGTGTTCGTCCGTAATTTAGTTGGAATGGTGGTACTCCGGTTGTAGTGTGTATTTTGTTATTGTATGCGAATTCTGCAATAGACACCCATTGTGACCAATCTTCTTGTCGATAATTGACAAACATTCGCAAGTACTGTTCTAATTCTTGATTTACTCGTTCCGTCTGTCCATCCGTTTGTGGATGGTAAGCAGTTGATAACTTGGTTTGTATTCTTAGGAGTTTGTTCAGCTCTTGCATTACTTTTGATGCGAATTGAGCACCCCTATCAGATATAACGCTTTCTGGTAGTCCATGTAATTTCCAGATATGATCTCGTAATAGCTCTGCTAGGCCAATAGAGGTAGTGGTTTCTGTCGTTGGTATAAAGTGTGACATTTTTGAAAATCTGTCAACCACTACTAGTATTGCGTCTTTTCCTTTACTTTCGGGTAATTTGGTGATAAAGTCCATGGATATATGTTGCCATGGATATTTGGGTATATCGATTGGCATTAATTTCCCTGCAGGAGCTTTGGTAACATTCTTTCCCTTTTGACATGTATGGCAGCCATTAACGTATTGTTTTATTTGCTTGGTCATTCCTGGCCACCAAAAGTTTCGGGTGATTAATTCGGTTGTTTTCCATTGTCCTGCATGTCCCGCTATTGGTTGATCATGATGTTGTCGAATAATGTCTACCCTTAATTTTTCATCATCTGGTACGCATATCTTTCCTCTCCATGACAGTATTCCTGCTTCCCAATTATAACTGTGGTCTGCGAACTTGTATTCATTTTCTATATCAATTATTGCTTTTCGTGTATCTTTGTGTGTATGGGTTCCTTTTCTTATTCTTTTCATTAAATCCTCTGATGCTTCGATGGTAACTATATTTTTGATAAATAAACCTGGTTCTAATAAAATTCGATTTTTGTTATCGTCCTCTGCCTCCTTTTTAAGATCTGGCCTCCTGGACAGAGCATCGGCTTTTGTCATTGTTTTTCCTGGAGTATGTTTTAAGGTAAAATTGAATCTTGATAGATATAATGCCCATCGGGCTTGTCGTCGATTTAAGTTTCGTGCCGTTGAGAAGTATTGAAGATTTTTATGATCTGTTAATATTTCAAATGACAGCTCTAATCCTTCCAGGTAGTGTCGCCAGGCATCTAGGCACCTTATAATAGCTAAAAGTTCTTTATCATGGGTATCGTAGTTTCGTTCAGTGTCATTTAAAGATTTTGATAAGAATGCGACTGGTCGCCATTTGTTGTCTTCAGGGTCTAATAATGATAATACTCCTCCTGTTGCATATTCAGATGCATCGGCTTCAACCCTTAGTTTGGATGTACGTTGTGGTGTCCTTAAGAGTTTTTCGCTAGTAAATTCGTCCTTCAATGTTTGGAATGCTTGTTGTTCTTTTTCTCCCCATTCCCATTCTTTATCTTTTCGTACTAAAGTGTAAAGTGGTTGTGTATGTGGGAGAATTTTTCTACGAATCGCCAATAATAGTTGGCTAGTCCCAAGAATTGTTGAACATTTTTTACTGTTCGTGGTGTTGGCCAATCTTTTATTGCTTGTACTTTCGTTGGATCCATTGATATTCCGTCTGGACCTATTACGCATCCCAAAAATTCGACTTTATCCACAAAAAATGCACATTTTTCTGGTTTAACAAACAAATCATTATCTTGTAATCGTTTTAGCACTTCTTTCAGGATCCGTTCATTTTCTTTGACTGTCATGGCAAATATGAATATGTCATCAAGATAAACTGCTATCTTTCTTTCCGCAATTAAATCATGAAATATATCGTTCATCATATTTTGAAATGTTGCTGGTGAATTCATTAACCCAAAGTACATCACAGTTGGTTCAAACGCTCCTAAATGCGTAGAGAACGCAGCTTTCCATTCGTCCCCTTCTTTTATTCGGATATTATTATATCCCCATCTCAGATCCAATTTCGTGAATACTTTTGCATTACTGACAGTATCAATAAGTTCGGATATTAATGGTAATGGATAATTGTTCCGAATTGTTCCCGTGTTTAAGTATCTATAATCCTGTACCATTCTTTTCTTTTTATCTTTTTTAGGTACAAAGAATACAGCTGAGGTTTGAGGGGATTTGGATGGTCGTATGTATCCTTTCACTAGCTGGTCATCGATGAATGCTTTCACTTCATCTTGTTCCAATGGAGATAATGCTATAACTCTAGCTTTTTTTGGAATAAAGTCTTCTTTTAATTTGATCGCATGATCCCATGCTTTACGACTCGGTAAGCGCTCTGATGCTTCTTTTTCAAAAATGGACAAGAACTGATGTAATGATTCGGGTACTAATTCCTTTGCAATAGATTTAATTTGTGGTTCTGCTAGCCGTTGTTCTTCTTTCAATTCATTCCAATATTTAAAATCTTGTAGTCGTTCATTTTCCCATAAATATAACTCCATTTTTTCTTTAGTGAGTTCGTTTGGTTTAACTTCTTTTGTGGTTAAACAGCTTGTTGGACATCGCGTCATTCTTAATTCTCCTGTTTTCCAGTTTATTTCTGGATTATGATATTGTAACCAGGTTGATCCGATAATTAAGTCCATTTTTCCTAAGTTTACTATGTCGAATGTCGCCTTTTCTATATGGGTGCCAATTTTTATTATTAATGTTATTTCCTCTGATATTGGTCCGTTAGAGTTTCTGGTTCCATCTGCGTTATTGACATTTACGGGATGTTGCAATGGTCTAGTTTGCCATCCTTTATCGATTACAAATGCTCGATCGATGAACATTCCTGTGGCTTGTGAATCGACTAGTGCATTTATTCTTCCTTTATCATGGTTGTCTGTTGTTTCTATTTCGACTTCAATAGAAATTTCACCCATTTTTCCTAATTTTCTTATTTGTCGGTCTCGTTTTTTCTCAGCCTTTGATTTGGACAAAGATAGTTTATTTTTACTATCTATTACATGTGAAAAAGTGCCCCGGCCATCGCACTTTTCTGTGACTGTCTTCACAGCCTCCTTTTCCTCTAATGGCATGTCTAGCATGCCATTTTTGTCCGTATCGTAGGCTAATAGTTCGTATGAATTGCGAGGAGTCAATTGAGACCTTATTGCTCCTCGTTGTCTTTTACTGACTTGTATTCGGATTCCTCGTCGTCGTCCTTTGGCTTTTGCCTCTCCTTCCCCTTGAAGGTTGTACTGGACGCATCGGTTTTGTTGCTTTTCAGGAAATGTTCCTTCATTTCGTCGTATGTCATTGTTCGAATGTTTAAGCTACTTCGGCAATTTCTTGCAATGTGACCTAATTTGCCACATTTGTAACACTTGATGGGTGGACGGTTTACACGATCAACATCCATTGCATTTGGATCACGTCCAGCCGCTGCAGAGGGTCGATAAGAAGGGCCCTGGACCCGGTCGACAGTAGGTGCGCCGGTACCTCAGGGATTGTATCCACCCAAAGCCTTGGTATCAGTCTTAGAAGACTGGGCTCCCTTCCTCGTGTCCACTTCTTTTCCCTTTTGGGAATTACTGGTCTGCAGATTTCTGTATGCTGTTTCCTCAACTTTGGATTGTTGCCACTGACGGTCCATTCTGGTAGCTTTATCCATCCATCCCTGTAGGTTTCGTGGGGGAAACTCTCCTTCATTGATTTTCCTTCGTAATGATGCATTGAGCCCCCTTTTATATTCTTCAACCAGTGCTCGATCCGAATAGTCTGATCCTCGTGCATTCTTTTTGAAATCCTGTGTGTATTCTTCGGCTGTTGACACTCCTTGTGTCATGGTTCGTAATTTATGTATTTTGGTTGCCACCTCATCCAGATCTCCAAAATCTGCTTTTAGCTGGGCTAGTAGCCCATTTGCAGATACTGGTGCGTCTTCATCTTCGTCCTCGATCATCTCAATCATGGATTCCCTCCAATTATTGGCTGTTCCTTCTACGAAGGATAAGATCCAATACATTCATTCTAGTTCCTCACTTTCTGCC
>QFEO01005595.1:0-22111 GCA_003316615.1 Amanita pseudoporphyria | reverse complement strand
CCTTGGATTGCTCGGTGTCGCCGTCAGTCAGGTCACTGCCATAGTCGGCCTTGGCTGTACCCCCATTACCGCCATTGGAGTCGGCGGTGCCGGCTGGTAAGTATTTATGCTATAATTTAACGTCGAGTACGCTAAACTAATTCGATCATTTTTAGCACTTCTCAGGCACTTTGCTGCTCGAATACCAGCTTCAGTGAGATTACTATGCCTTTTTTTTGATTTCTTTCACAGTTTGCTAACTCTACTCTTACAGATGGCGTTGTTGCACTTGGCTGCAACAACATCAGCGCTTAAAAAGTTGACGGAATTTCTTATTGGCTCTATGGGAGAATGTTTCGGAAAAGTTGTCTCTAAAATTTTGCTAATGGCAATATACCAGTTGTGATGCATTTTGACTGATTGATCCGCTTGAGCTTGAGTGAATTGAGACTGTAGTATCTTATTTATCTGTCGGCGTTATGATGTATATTTTTGGGTTTTGGAGGATTGATCGGAGATCTCGAGGATACCAAATAACTGTCAACAACTTCCACATTTGTAAGTCAGTATATGTACCTCAAAGGTATCTGTTCACCCGAGTCCCTTACGATGGGAACTAACATTCGGATAGCTGGGAAATCGCTTGTCGCTGCGTGAGAGGTTGCGTATCTTAAATCGCCCCTTGCTTGTTCACAGAACTGGGGACAAATAACGCACTGTACCCAGCAACGCGGCGCATCCTTCCCTGCATCATAGGTATGTCATGAGAAGCTTGTAACGCGTCAGAAAGACCCGCTCACTCTGCGTCCCAGAATCGCACTGCCTCAAAGTCATCTGTTCCCGGTTCGTCCCGATCACTTCTGTGACTTCCATGTTTCGCCGGTCTCTCTCAAAATGTCTACGGGTGCGAATAACGCGCCATCCATGTTTACCTTGTCCACGAAGATATTCCGCGACTGTTATCGAAACAACGGAGCGAGCATCCGCTAGCTCTTCAGAGCCTCGTGAAATCTCACTTCATAGTCGGCCCGATCCGTTTAAGCTTCTTTCTACAGAGCTAGCAGAGCTACGGACGTCATTATTGACACTCCTCCGGTCCGGCCATCCTGCATCAAGCGAAATTGCAGAATATTATTTCCTACATCCTTCCAAACAAGTTCGGCCGTTACTTGTTCTTCTCCTATCACAAGCTACGAACGGTCTCGGTTCACAGTGGGATAGAAAACTATGGGAATCGCAACATAGAGGGGCTGGAGGACGTGCTGATGAACTGGATATACCGATGACACGTCCGGATGTGCTGAACGATTGGAATCCAAACATGCCAACGAATACGTCGGCCTTTAGCACGACGTTCAATTTACGACCTACTCGGCAACATAGACTTCCGTTGCCTACCGACTCACCATGGTCAAAGAAATCATCCGTAGCCTCCTCTTCTACGTCTCCCCGCTTACCCGCACTGCATTCCCCTTCTATTGTCCTGCCGACACAAAAGAGGCTTGCTCAGATTGTTGAAATGATCCACACTGCTTCCCTACTACACGACGATGTGATTGACGGCTCTCCCCTACGCCGTGGATCGCCCTCTGCACCATCGGCATTTGGCAAGAAGCTTTCTGTTCTTGGGGGAAACTTTATTCTAGGGCGTGCTTCTGCTGCTTTGTCGCGTCTTGGAGATATTGAAGTGACTGATCTCATTGCGAGTATTCTATCTAACTTGGTGGATGGCGAGATTCTCCAGCTGAAGAAAGTGAAGACGGAAAGTGATGGTGAAATCGCGGCACGAACGCGAGAGGATGCGTGGAATATTTATCTGCAGAAGACGTATCTCAAGACAGCTAGTTTGATGGCAAAAGGCGCGAGAGCTGCCGTTGTGCTAGGTGGATGCAAGGAGGGAGACATTGTTAGAGAAATTGCATACGCATATGGAAGGAACTTGGGCATTGCGTTTCAGGTAAGATGAATTGCCACGTCGTTATCATTTCTGATCGGTTTTCTTTATTAGCTCGTGGATGATGTCCTAGATTACGAGTCAGTATCATCGACATTGGGTAAGCCCGGTGGAGCCGATCTTCAACTAGGCCTTGCTACAGGGCCTGCTCTTTATGCGTGGGAGGAGTATCCTGAACTGGGAGAGCTCATCCGACGGAAATTTGAGAAGGAAGGTGATGTTGAACAGGTGAGTGGCTTTGAAAGTCGAATCGATGGGGGGCTAAAGTTTGTCTCTTCTAAAAGGCTCGAGACTACATCGAACGATCATCGGGTCTACAGCGTACTCGTATTCTGGCACAGTCGTATGCGGACAAGGCGGAAGAACTATTGCAGTCATTGCCGGACAGCGAAGCGAAGAGCGCATTGGAAGTATTGACGGAAAGAGTGATAGGGCGCAGATCCTGAGGTACCATCGTGGAACTTGTCATCCATACATTCTTGCAAGAACGAGTATTTCCAGTATCACTGCGCTCACAGCCAGCAATGAAAGCACGTCAAAGAGTGTCGAACGATGAGTAAAGGTCCGAACCCATAGCAGTTATATAATAGTACATGGAGCTGACTGTACCGGGGTTAACCGCATGGACATAATGTTCACATGTCCATGTCAGTTCCCATACAGCTCTTGAGGATAGTAAGAGCTTAGATGTATAAAACCCTTTCTTGGTACTTTTGTTGCTGGTGCTCTAAAGTGTTGACACCCCATTGCCCATTTATCCTAACCCTGGGCTCTTCGAAAGTTCCTATAACCCTAACCCCTATATGAGAAATCGGAAACCAATGCAGAAGATGAAACGGGAGATGGTGCAGAGCTTGTCGGAGCTACCGAATAGTGGCGCTCCGGGAGTAGTGCCCGTGGCTGTGACCAACGTTCCATACGTTCCATATTATTAACACCAGCAACGCTACTTATACTGAACGTCTCGACAAGACAACCCAACACCATGAACGTTACCGCTCCAGCCTTCACGCCCAACTCTGCTCTCGACCTACTCTTCCCTGAAGAGCTCATCCCCGCTGAAGTCAAGAGCGAGCTTCCTCCTAACTTACACGTACGTTCCACTTCCTCGCCATCCCACATGCCTCCCCTCACACACAGTCGTTTCAAACAGATACGTCCTCTCGCTTCGTCGGATTACCGTCGAGGCCACCTCTCAGTTCTCAAGGTTCTCACCGTCGTCCCAGACACAGGCGAAGCCGCCTGGGTAGCCCAATTCGATGCCATCCGTGCGCTCCCACGGACGTACTATTCTCTCGTCATTGTCGACAAGAACACGGACACGATCGTTGCTGTCGGCACGGTCTTCATTGAGCGCAAGTTCCTCCGTGGCTTGGGCAGTGTTGGCCATATTGAAGACATTGCGGTCGACAAGGCGCAGCAGGGGAAGAAGCTTGGGTTGAGGGTTATCCAAGCCCTTACGTATATCAGCGAGAACAGCGGGTGCTATAAGACCATTCTGAATTGCAGTAATGAGAATATTCGTGAGTGTTCTCACATGTTTTATTAGAGAGTGGTGTTGAGTGATTTGGTTCTTTTTTATTTATTTATAGCATTCTATCAGAAGTGCGGTTTCCAACAGAAGGAAAATGAAATGGCCAAGTATACGCCTGAGCGCACCCACCCGCCCAGACTATGAAAGTCGGATCGCATACATCCATAATACCACATGGATATTTTAGTTACAAAGTCTCATCAAGGACTACAAGCCCTGTTGCCCATGCAGACTCTTGCTCCACAGATTCCCATCAAGTTTGCGCACAGACTCTAATAGTTACATTTAAGTAATGTAGCTCATCACTACTTTTCGCTGGACTATTGCATGCTGATACCTATCTTGTACATCACCATTATTGAATAACCACGGTTTTATCGAACGTGTGTAGGAGCATACGCAGATGAAAGATTTCATGCTAGAATCACTGCCAAATGGGAAAACGCACGAAGTGCGGCCCAAGATTATTACAGCTTGTTGATCCAAGAGAGGGAACGGGAGATCTTTACATGCACAATCGCGACACCGTCGGAGGATAAATTTGTACCAAGAGGACCCGGAAGCCTTTTTAATTTACGGAAATGATGCCAAGATCGGGAACCGGTGTACGCGTACACGGGCAAAGTCTGATTTCGCAGAAATAACAGACTCTGTCACGCGTATATGTGGTCTCGGTCTGCATCGGTGAAACCGGGATCCAAGGATCATTAACATTCGACAGGTGGCAACCATGACAGGTGTGATGTTGGAATTCATGTTACGTGATACTTGGAATGCATTCAGGGTGCGAGTTGAGTACTGAGTTTTAAAGTCGAGAACACTCATAATAATGTGACTTTCTCATGCAGATGCATGGGATCTTGATGAATCCAAGATATAATGAGATGAACGTTGTCAGGAGAGATAGCTTCTTCATTCTGCTTGTTCTTGAAGGACGCCACGTTGCGATGGCCACAGTGCCATGTTTGGTATAGTCAGGGCGATTATCTTCTGGGGACGAGTTGAAGACAAACTGTTCCTCCGAAATTGAAGTACTGAGGGCCCGCCGTGCTATTTCCACCCCTATGTAACGTGGTGGACATGCTTTCAGCAAGGCATTCTTACAACGTTTGTGCCGAATGAGAAAGTTACAAATATCATTAAGGCCTTCCACAAGTGAATGAAATAGGATTATCACCCTTACTGATGCACCCATCCCCTGTTTTGCTTGCTTTAGCAATACAATCTGGCATGCCTCGCGTTCTGTTGTTAGTTAATGCCACACACTGCTCACATCTATGCAGAAAGAAATGAAACTATATCCATCACGATAGACCAGAACAACGCCTTTTTTTTGAAAAATAAGATGCTAATACAGTAGCACATGAGCTTCCCGCACACCCAATGCATGCTGGCTCTCCACGCACATTCTGCATCATTGTTCTCTTTTTCTCTCACTTCTTCCTAGTCATGGAGCGGCCTTATTCAGCGTTAACGCTGAGTACCGAGTTTCCTCCATGGAATCTTGATGCTGAAAACCCGACAGAGTAGAGATGGACCCCACCAGCAACCACCCTGAGCAGACTTCCACTTCCTACCCTACTTCTCCATCCTTCAAATGAATAGAGAGCACAACACCAATTAGGGTTGTGAATGTCAAATGGATAAAAATGGAACATTTCCGTCTTTATTGCGACATAAGTCAATCATAACCTGGAAGAAGTATGTGTAGAAACATTATGCTTACAAAAACAGGTTATCTCAAAGGTAACTATATCCATCCTGTGCTACGCTATGCCTAGCTATCCCTCACACCACATTAGTGATACTTGTCTATTAGATCACAAGAGAATAGTAGCATATTCAATTGCGCATAACCGACCATCCAGCCTATATACCATTCGTTTTAAGCTAGATTTGATCTCAGATAGGGAAAGAGTCCCCCAGACAAACACCTTCCTTTGTAAGCCGGTTGCGGTGGGCTACGGACACCCTTTTTCTCCGAAACATCGGTCACCGTGTTATTTCCATCCGTTACGTTGTTAATTGGCATGCGTGAGTGTCATTGTTATTTTTTGAACCATACAAGTATTCATCCGCCATCCTAAAGACACTTTGCTTTCAGCCATTGTGTTATAGATATTATCGAGGCCTTCCACAAACGAATGGGGTATGCGTCAATGGAACTATCCGTCCTATATTTGTTTATCCATCATGATGAACCTGACCAGCGCCAAAGACAAGGCGCTAATCTAAAGGCACAAAAGCATGGCTGCCGGCATGCGTTGTTGCCTTCTTCCCTCACCTCGTCGCTCTCATGGAACACCCTCATTCAACGTTGAGTGCCAAATTTCTTCCGTGGGGTCCTGATGCTAAAGACAAGATAGGATAGAGATGGACCTTACTGGCAACTACCTCGAAATAAGCCGAATTCCACCTCCCGCTTATCGACATGCGGCACCGTCAGCACCTTGGCCATGGATCGATATACAGGATGGTAATTGCCGTCTTTTGTTGCCTGATGGAGCTTATGTATCCCCAAATAGAGGTCGATAAAAAGCAGTTGAACACAGAATCTCCACCTGTGCCCAAGGACTGTGACCACACAACGTGTAACGGATTATGCTGGAAAGGGTATCCCCAATCCCGCTTTCCCAACTGGACTCCTCGTCAAGTTAAAAAGTGTAAAATCGAAGAAGCAATTGTCAAATACGACCGCAGTAAAAAATGCACGATATATAAACTTGACGTTGATAAGAGCGGCATTTTTCATAATGCTGGGAAACTACAAATGAGGGCCACAGATGGCGAAGCGGTGTTGGATGAGCAGTGGGACATTTTTAAAGATGACAAGGTTCGTGCTTTCTGTATCCCTTGAATTTGTGTTGAAAGCAACAATACTACCAAACAGCAAGACGAGAACGTTCGAGTAAGGGCGCTGTTCGTGGAAAATATGTCTGGGCCTGCTCTGCGGATGTTGGGTGGAAAGTAACCGCGCCTCATTGTTGCACAAAGGAATATCCGAAACTGACCATTAAATATTTAGATACAACATCGAGCCGTTCTTTTTCTCCTCATCATTAAATTGGATCCCATCACACTTTCAAGAAGACCTAAGAGACGGCGTTGGTGATCGTAAGTCGCATACTTTACATTGTGTCACAAAGTTGTGTCGTTAACTGTTTCAGATATAACGGTGACGCTCCCATTTATACAATCCTTACGCTCCTCCGAAGTGCCTACTGTGGCTCGACATAAACCAGAAAGGACTCCGGCTCAACACTATCGTCCAGGTCACGACACCATAGGTAAGCTTTATGCCATCCTAAACGTGCAGCTTTATTAAGCAAGAAAAAGTCTCCCAAATCATTGACACGCAAGTTCCACTGGAGCTCCATTCAAGTGAGTGACAATAAACTCTAAAGACAAACTATCGCTACAATCTATTTCATAGACGGAATATCACTGGTATTGGATTTACTCTCTGTTCACTTGGTACGCAATGTTGCAGGAAATACCATTGTGTCTTTCCACGCAAATATCGAACTACCAACGACAAAAGCCGACTATCTTCATGAGCGAATCCTATTTGCTGGTACGCCTAATGATGAACGTATCATGGCGTCACCTAATCAGTGAATAGGTCAGAGTGTTTACTGGCAAAAGATGCTAGAAACAACAGACGACCCCACGTTCTTGATACTAATTTTCGTGTGGCATGCAATGTATGCATGGGACGAAGCACTTCAGCATCTCTATGGGCATATATGTCATTTGGTTGGTTATTATTACACATTACCCGAGATCTGTCTCACTTATTCCATACAGGAAACGGAGGTGATAAAGACAGCTGAAATGAAACTCACGGAAGAGCTCCACATAGTTCGCGCGCATCTCTTACACTATTCATCTCTGCTGTCTGCATTCGAAAAGATTGTTCAATTCATATTGGATACACCAAATCCTGCCCTCAATCAAACACAGCGTACCAAGGCCGAGGGTTTGCTAAAACGAGAATGCGAGACTTTATTAGAGGAGATTGAACGCCTGGACGATGAACGCACCATGCAGGAGAGACGGCTTAAGAACGTCATGGACCTCGTGAGCACTTCAGTCCAATCCAGTGCTTCTTGTACTCATTATCTGTACAGGTATTCAGCAGTGTCAACATTCTTGATAGTAAGACCATGCAGAAGATGACAGAAGCTGCAGTTAGAGATAGTGCAGGTAAGTTATTATACTAGCTACTTAGGACGGCGTCTTACCCGTAACATAGCTGTGAGTATTGATACGTGGGGAGCACATAAGAGTTATTGAACGTTAGTGCAGATGAAACAAATCGCCTATCTCACCATGGTTTACCTTCCCGCGTCATTTATGGCAGTAAGTCTTTGTCGCAGTAGAGAGATAACTGTAAACTGTTGACCTCACAAAGGGTGTATTCGGCATGAACGTGAGGGAGATCGTTCCAGGCACGAATGGAACTCTACCACACTACTTTGAAACCACCTGCGCTCTTACTGCAGCAACAGTGTGGATCATTGTTGCTTTCCAGAGCAGGCATATGTTCGATAGAGACACGCCATTTTGGAAAAGGCTTGGATGGCCGTATTTCCTCACATGGTACATGTATGTCCGGATCAAGCGTCCAGAGGAAATGAGGCAGAGAGAGAGAGATGGATCAATACCGATGTTTGGCGTATTGAAGTGACTGCAAATGCCAAAGCCTAGATTCTGGCATTCACAGACTGTAATGAACATTTATACCTGCACGCTTGTATACGATTTTGATTTATATTACGTTGATGTTATCTTCTGTGTAGTTAGACATATTGTCGCATACTGAATGTTTTCATCAGTTCTTTGTCGTATAGTTTCCAGCCTCAAGGACTTTACAAGTAGTCACAATTTATGCTTATTATGACTGGTCCCTTGAACCAAAATACTGTTCCAAGAGCTTATAGCAACGAGGCTACGCTCACGTTTTTAAATAGCCACCAATTTAGTTCATCTCGATAAAATCTAAACATACACAATTCGCCCACATTGCATTGAAGGAAGCTTCGATTGCGTAAGGAAAACTAGGTGATGAACGGAGATGAACACCACGATTTTGTTGGAGATTGTCGACTTTAAGATCGCATCGTCCCACGAGTTTCCGATAAGCCTCTACGTATTTTGAGATCCGGGTGGCAATGCTGAAGATACACCGAAATGGTTGGGAATCACCAGATCTCAAGCTTCAAGGCCTCAGAGTCCCCGCCCACCACCCTTCGACTCCCGTGGATATATTGTCTCGTTGGTTCGTCCATGAAAATTCAAGTGATGTCGGCCATGCCTGATCATAAACTAGGAAAGAGGCCTGAACTCACAATACGTTGATCATCTCGCCGTGGCGTAGAGTCGGCTTTGGGCCCATCGCTGTAGGGGTTTTCTGTGCCGTTCACGTTCAAGATCCGAGTCATCATATCCTAACAGAAGAGCGACGAATATAATCGATGTGCCCGCGAAACAATGTAGAATTCATCGAGTCGCCTCTGCCTTGTTGTCTCAAGGATCCACCAGCCTGGTGACTGTACTTCATGAATGTCATAGAGGAACACAGAAGGCCGGGCTAGAATTATGATGGGTACCCCGGTACCGAGTCGTAGGATTAAGTCAAGGAGAATTTGCGAAAAGATGGTTAATAAACCACTACTTTTCAAGGCCTACCATATTACATGAGGCACTAGACGTGAACTTGGAATTTTGTCATACTGCTAAAGGCCCATTAACGTTCCAGAAGCGGATGAGAGAGGTGGTAATTCAAAAGCAGTATCGTATGGATATGTGTTACTCTCACACTGATCCATGCCTGACCATAACCTAGGAAAGGGACCTGAACTCACAGTACGTTGTCGCCGTGGCGTAGGGTCGTTTTAAGGGCCCTTGTATCGACGGCTCGTCATGGAGGTCTTCTGTGCCGTGTAAGATTCGAGTCATTACATTTGTTGAAGAGCGACGAATACTCAACCGCCACGAGACAATGTAGAGTTCGATGAGTTATGTCATCAGTACAAAAACAGGTTATCTACGCATGTTCAAACAGCTGATGGTTTCCACCCTGTGCCACGTTATGCCTAGATATCCCTCACACCACATTGTCTATTAGATCACAAGAAAAATAGTGGCATATTCAATCGCGCATAACAACAGGGGACGGCTTATATACTATTCATTTTGACCTCAGATAAGGGTCCCCCGGACAAACACCTTCCTTTGTAAGCCGGTTGCGGTGGGCTACGGACACCCATTTTCTCCGAAACGGTGTTATTTCCATCCATTACGTTAATTGGCATGCATGACGAGCACGGCACATCACAACATCCGTGAGTGTCATTATTTTTTTGAACGCCACACAAGTATTCATCAATTCATCCGCCATCCTAAAGGCAACTTGCTTTCAGCCGTTGCTTCGAATGAAAAGTTGGAGTGTTACAGATATCATCGAGGCCTTCCACAAACAAATAGGGCATATGTCAATGGAACTGTCCGTTCTATATTTGTCTATCCATCATGATGAACCTGACCGGCGCCAAGGACAAGGCGCTAATCTAAAGGCACAAAAGTATGGCTGCCGGCATACGTTGTTGCCTTCTTCCCTCACCTCGTCGCTCCCATGGAACATCCTCATTCAGCGTTGAGTGCCAAATTTCCTCCGTGGGATCCTGATGTTGAAAACTAGATAGGATAGAGATGGACCTTGCTGGCAACTACCTCGAAATAAACCGAATTCCACCTCCCGCTTATCGACATGCGGCACCGTCAGCACCTTGGCCATGGATCGATATACAGGATGGTAATTGCCGTCCTTTGTTGCCTGATGGAGCTTATGTATCCCCAAATAGAGGTCGATAAAGAGCAGCTGAACACAGACGCCCCACCTGTGCCCGGGGACTGTGACCACTCAACGTGTGATGGAAAGTGCTGGAAAGGATATCCCCAATCCCGCTTTCCAAACTGGACTCCTAGTCAAGTTAAAAGGTGTAAAATTGAAGAAGCCATTGACAAATACGACCGCAGTAAAAAATGCACGATATATAAACTTGACGTTGATACGAAGGGCATTTTTCATAATGCTGGGAAACAGGAAATGAGGGCCACGGATGGCGAAGCGGTGTTGGATGAGCAATGGGACGTTTTCAAAGATGACAAGGTTCGTACTTTCTGTACCCCTTGAATTCGTGTTGAAAGCAACAATACTACCAAATAGCAAGGCGAAGACGTTCGAGTAAGGGCGCTGTTCGTGGAAAATATGTCTGGGCCTGCTCTGCGGATGTTGGGTGGAAAGTAACTGCGCCTCATCGTTGTACAAAGGAATATCCGAAACTGACCATTAAATATTCAGATACAACATCGAGCCCTTCTTTTTCTCCTCATCATTAAATTGGATCCCGTCACACTTTCAAGAAGACCTAAGAGACGGCGTTGGTGATCGTAAGTCGCACACCTTACACCGTGTCATAAAGTCGTATCGCTAACTGTTTCAGATATAACGGTTACGCTCCCATTTATACAATCCTCCCGGGTGCCTACTGTGGCTCAACATAAACCAGAAAAGACTCCAACTCATCATTATCGTCCAGGTCACGACACCATAGGTAAGCTTTACGCCATCCTAAACGTGCGGCTTTATTAAGCAAGAAAAAGTTTCCCAAATCATTGACACTCAAGTTCCACTGGAGCTCCATTCAAGTGAGTAACGATAAATTCTAAAGACAAACTATCGCTACAATCTATTTCGTAGACGGAATATCATTGGTATTGGATTTACTCTCTGTTCATTTGGTACGCAATGTTGCAGGAAATACCATTGTGTCTTTCCACGCAAATATCAATCTACCAACGACAAAAGCCGACTATCTTCATGAACGAATCCTATTTGCTGGTATGCCTAGTGATGAACATATCATGGCGTCACCTAATCAATGAACAGGTCAGAGCGTTTACTGGCAAAAGATGCTCGCAACAACAGACGACCCTACGTTCTTGATACTGATTTTCGTGTGGCATGCAATGTATGCATGGGACGAAGCACTTCAGCATCTCTATGGGCATATATGTTATTTGGTTGGTTATTACTACATGTTACGCGAGATCTGTCTCACTTATTCCATACAGGAAACGAAGGTGATTGAGACAGCAGATATGAAACTCACAGAAGAGCTCCACATAGTCCGCGCGCATCTCTTACACTATTCATCTCTGCTGTCTGCATTCGAAAAGATTGTTCAATTTATATTGGATACACCCAATCCCGCCCTCAATCAAAGCCAGCGTACCAAGGCTGAAGGTTTACTAAAAAGAGAATGCGATACTTTATTAGAGGAGATTGAACGCCTGGATGATGAACGCACAATGCAGGAGAGACGGCTTAAGAATGTCATGGACCTCGTGAGCACTTCAGTCCAATCCAGCGCTTCTTGTACTCATCGTCTGTACAGGTATTCAGCAGTGTCAATATTCTTGATAGTAAGACCATGCAGAAGATGACAGAAGCCGCAGTTAGAGATAGTGCTGGTAAGTTGTAATACTAGCTACTTAGGACGGCGTCTTACTCGTAATATAGCTGTGAGTACTGATACATGGAGAGCACATAAGGATTATTGAACGTCAGTGCAGATGAAACAAATAGCTTATCTCACCATGGTTTACCTTCCTGCGTCATTTATGGCAGTAAGTCTTCTTCGCCGCAGTACGGATGAACTTTAAACTGTTGACATCGCAAAGGGTGTATTCGGCATGAACGTGAGGGAGATCGTTCCAAACACGAACGGAACTCTACCACACTACTTTGAAACCACCTGCGCTCTTACTGCAGCAACAGTGTGGATCATTGTTGCTTTCCAGAGCAGGCATATGTTCGATAGAGACACACCATTCTGGCGAAGGCTTGGATGGCCGTATTACCTCATATGGTACATGTATGTCCGGATCAAGCGTCCAGAGGAAATCAGGCAGAGGGAGAAAGATGGATCAATACCGATGTTTGGCGTATTGAAGTGACTGCAAATGCCAAAGCCTAGATTCTGGCATTCACACAGACTGTAATGAACATTTATACCTGCACGCTTGTATACGATTTTGGTTTATATTACGTTGATGTTATCTTCTGTGTAGCTAGACATGTTGTCGTGTGCTGAATGTTTTTATCAGTTCTTTAACGTATAGTTTCCAGCCTCAAGGACTTTACAAGTAGTCAGAATTTATGCTTATTATTCCTCTCAATCAGTCTAGGTACTGGTCCCCTGAACCAAAATACTATTCCAAGAGCTTATAGCAACGAGGCTACGCTCACGTTTTTAAGTAGCCACCAATTTAGTTCATCTCGATAAAATCTAAACATACAACAATTCGCCCACATTTCAAGGATGCTTCGATTGCGTAAGGAAAACTAGGTGATGAACGGAGATGAACACCACGATCTTGTTGGAGATTGTTCGACTTTAAGATCGCATCGTCCCACGAGTTTCCGATAAGCCTCTGCGTATTTTGAGATCCAGGTGGCAATGCTGAAGATACGTCGAAATGGTTGGGAATCACCAGACCTTAGGCTTCAGAGTCCCTGCCCCCCACCCTTTGACTCCGGTGGATACATTGTCTCGTTGGTTTGTCCATGAAAATTCAAGTGATGTCGACCATGTCCGACGTGAATATACATAAATTGGGAAAGGATCCTGAACTCACAGTGCGTTGATTATTTCGCCGTCGGGCCCTTGTGTTGACGGCTTGTCGTCTGGATTTTCTGTGTCGTTTAAGATCCGAGTCATTACATTTGCTCAAACAGAAGAGCGACGAATACACTGATTGATGTGGCCGCGAAACAATGTAGAATTCGACGAGTTGCTTCTGCCTTGTTGTCCCAAGGGTTCAGACTGTACTTCATGAATATCATAGAGGAACACAGAAGGCCGGGCTAGAATTATGATGGGTACTGGGTTGTAGAATTAGGCCTGAATGTAATTTCTGAAGAGATGGTTGATCAAGCTCAATAAATCATCTGCTTTTAATGGGGCCTCTGGCAGTAATGATATAATTTCCAAGTTCACGTCTTAATACGGTCACACTGATCTTAGATTGGGATGCCATATAATTCTCCGTTTTGTCCGACTATAATATATCAACAACGGAATCGAAGCTACATAAGCTTATACTCACGGAACAAGGGGTTGAATAAAATAATGACATGTTCAATATCATAATGAGCAATGCTCAAGTGCAAGAAATGGCGACCGTCAAGCCAAGACGGGAACTAAGAATATAAAAGAAAAGGGTGGGGGGGATACAAGAATTTACCCTACAACTCTTTATCTCCCAAGATTCAAGAAAATGCTGTACCAGTGGCTAGCACGCTTAGCGGGTATCAGACTGTGCTCGAATATATATATGTTCATGGTTCATCACAGTATGGGAGGTCGTCGTAGTTCGGCGCTTGCGTAGCGGAAGGTTGGGGTGTCTGATGGGCGGCTGTCGCGCTGTGGTTGGCAGGGATAGCCGTTGCCGGGGGAACCACGACAGATGTGGTACCACCAGATGGAACGACGGGGATTATCACGGTGTTCGCGACGCAAAGGGCCTACATAAACATAAATTGAGAAACAAAAGTCAATCGAAAAACGGGAACGTAAACAAACCTCGCCAATGTAAATGTTAGTACATTCTTCATTAATCTGAAGATTATTCAAGTGCAAAAAAGTAGCGTTAATTCCACCCTTGGCTTGAATACCGTCGCAGGTATCGCCATTAACGACGACGTAAGTCGTCGTACAGTCCTCGCCGCTTTTTCCGAGACAGAAGGTCTGGCCTGGAATGAGCTGGGTGCAGCCGGAAAGAGACCTGAACTCATAGTACGTTGATCGTTTCGCCGTCGAGTTTTATATGGCGTGGAGTCGCTTTCGGGCACTTCTGCACACATATGCTTCTAAGATGGTGAGCTCGACGGCTCGTCGTCGGGATTTTCTGTGTCGTTCGAGATCCGAGTCATTATATTTGTTCGAACAGAAGAGCGATGAACGCAATTGATGTGCCCGCGAAACAATGTAGATTCTACCCTGTTGTCTCAAGGGCTCGCTGGCCTGGCGGCTGTCCTGAATATCATAGAGGAACACAGAAGGCCAGGCTAGAATTCCAGGTCGTAGAATTAAGCTAAGGAGAATTGAATATGATTCCCGAGGAGATGCGGTTTCACCTACTAATTGTCGAGGCCTAGAGTGACACATAGCCGTACGACTGTTAATGGGCTTTCAGAAGTGTGATATAATTCCAAGTTCACAACATACCGGCTCTTATCAGAGCGTTCCCCAGCCGCCAGCAAAGGCTTCGGTTATAAGACCAAGTCTTCGTTTCACTTCAGCCTCGGAATTTGTCTATCTATCATGACGAACCTGAACTTAACGGCGCCAAAAACAAGGCGCTAATCTGGAGGCACATAAGCCTGGCCGCCGGCACATGTTGCTCCCTTCTTCTCTCACCTCGTTGCTCTCATGGAACCTCCTTATTCAGCGTTGAGTGCCAAATTTCATCCATGGAATCCTGATGTTGAAAGCTGGATAGCATAGAGATGGACCTCACTAGCAACTACCTCGAATTGTGCCGAATTCCGCCATCCGCTTATCGACATGCGGCACCGTCAGCGCCTTGGCCATGGATCGATTTACGGCATGGTAACTGTCACCTCTTGTTACCTGATGAGCTTATGTAGTATCCCCAAATAGAGGTCGATAAAAAGCGGTTGAACACAGACGTCCCGCCTGGTGACTGTGACCACATAACGTGTGATGGGGAATGCTGGAAAAAGTATCCCCAATCCCGCTTTCCCAACTGGACTCCTAGTCGAGTTAAAAAGTGTAAAATTGAAGAAGCAATTGTCGAATACGACCGCAATGAAAGATGCACGATATATAAACTTGACGTTGATACGAAGGGCATTTTTCACGACGCTGGGAAATTGGAAATGAGGGCCACAGATGGCAAAGCAGTGTTGGATGAGCAGTGGGACATTTTCAAAGATGACAAGGTTCGTTCTTTCTGTATCCTTTGAGTTTTCTTTGAAAGCAACAATACCACCAAACAGCAAGGCAAAGACGTTCGAGTAAGGGCGCTGTTCGTGGAAAATATGTCTGGGCCTGCTCTGCAGATGTTGGGCGGAAAGTAACCACGCCTCATTGTTGTACAAAGGACTATCCGAAACTGACCATTAAATATTTAGATACAACATTGAGCCGTCCTTTTTCTCCTCATCGTTAAATTGCATCCCGTCGCACTTTCAAGAAGACCTAAGAGACGGCGTTGGTGATCGTAAGTCTCATATCTTACAGTGTCATGAAGCTGTGTCGCTAACTGTTTCAGATATAACGGTCACGCTCCCATTTATACAATCCTTATGCTCCGGAGCGCCTAGCCATAAACCAACTCATCGCTATCGTCCAGGTCACGACACCATAGGTAAGCTTTATGCCATCCTAAATGTGCGGCTTTATTAAGCAAGAAAAAGTTTCCCAGGTCATTGACACGCAAGTCCCATTGGAGCTCTATTCAAGTAAATAACGATAAACTCTAAAGACAAACTATCGTTATAATCTATTTCGTAGATGGAATGTTACTGGTATTGGATTTACTCTCTGTTTATTTAGTACGCAATGTTGCAGGAAATACCATTGTGTCTTTCCATCCAAATATCGATCTACCAACGACAATAGCCATTTATCTTCATGAACAAATCCTATTTGCTGGTACGCCTAGTGATGAACACATATCATGGCTTCACCTAAACAATGAATAGGTCAGAGCATTCACTGGCAAAAGATGCTGGAAACAACAGACGACCCTACGTTCTTGATACTGATTTTCGTGTGGCGTGCAATATATGCATGGGACGAAGCACTTCAGCATCTCTACGAGCATATATGTCATTTGGTTGGTTATTACTGCACGATACGCGAGATCTGTCGCACTTATTCCATACAGGAAACGAAGGTGATTGAGACAGCAGATATGGGACTCACAGAAGAGCTCCACGTTGTTCGTGCGCATCTCTTACACTATTCCTCTCTGCTATCTGCATTCGAAAAGATTGTTCAATTTATATTGGATACGCCGAATCCCTCCCTCAATCAAAACCAGCGTGCCAAGGCTGATGGTTTGCTAAAAAAAGAATGCGGTGCTTTATTAAAGGAAATTGGTCGTCTGGGTGATAAACGCACAATGCAGGAGAGATGGCTTGGGAACGTCATGGATCTCGTAAGCACTTCAGCCTGTCCAATCCAGCGCTTCTTGTACTCATCATCTGTACAGGTATTCAGCAGTGTCAATACTACAGACAGAATAGCTCAAGAATGTCCAAGGTAGCTTATACGATTGTTTGACTTTATCATCGAGCTCATCTAATCGAAGGTTTCGTATCCTAATCGTCGGCAGAGTAGGGGTGGCCTTATCAGAAGCTTCAAATTAGTTTACATCACTCTTTTAGGCAGGTGTTGGCAAATCTTCGCTCATTAATGCCATATTCAAAGCTTCCATCGCTGTACGATCCTTCCCTTCTTACAGTACATCTCGTACGACAATCCTCTAACACTCACCTTCATACAGGATGTTAGGCCCGATCGAGCTGGCGCAGCCGACATCAACCATGAAATTATCTTGGAGCATAATGAACATTTCGTTCTTCATGTTTCACAAGGCTACGAACCGGGCGACGAGAGGAAGTTCAACATTTTGAAGAAGTTCATCGCGGACCGAGGTCGGGAGAGGCACGTTGCAGACAGGATTCATGCAATTTGGTGCATACAAGTTTAATTCATGATATTGATACCTTTGAAATTGAAGATGCACGATAGGCTTTGTATTACAGTACCTTTTGCGAACGCGCGGGTCTTTGAGAAAGGCGACGAGAAGATCTTCAAACTCAATCGGGATAAAGGTAATTTGTCATAATGCCCTTTCATGCTACTAAGTCAACTTGACACGTTAATAGTTCCGGTTATTGTTGTTTTCACGAAATGCGATCTCCTTATTGCGTCTGCGAAGGTACAACTTAGGAGAGGTGATATGGATGAAGATAATCTTCAAGAGAAGTGCCGAGAAATGGCCGAGAAAACCTTCAATGACACCTGTGTCAGACCATTCAAAATGCTGACTAAAGATATTGCAGATGAAATACCATATGCTCCCGTATCAAGTATGTCGATTCCAGAAATACATCTGGTTTACGCTTACTGCTGTGCTACAGTTTCACAATATGATACTTTGCAGCACCTAGTGGAGATCACGAAACAAAATATGCACGTTGAGACATTATCTCCACAACTTACGAGGACATTCATTTCGCGGCTCAAGGATCGCACAATCAGTAGCAATACTAGCAATGCCCAGTATCAGGCGATGGAAGGGGACCTATCGGACTCAGTGCAAGTAGCCTTAGCTACGGCACAACGTATTGATGTGCAAGGCAAGATCGACGCATCAATAAAGTAAGCACGTATGTTAATTACACTGTCTTGATTATGACAATGTTCTCGGACAGAGTGGGAAGGAAGAGTACGTCAAGCATACTACTTGCTATCATTTGATTATATTATTTAAACAGAGTATTGGAGGGGAATAGGATCCCACGTGCATTTCCAAGACCTGAGCCTCAAAAATTGGTTAAACGTGCTACATAGAGACATTGTCAGCATCTGGAATATTCGAGGTTTGAATGAGGCAAGTTCATGCGAGCAGTAGGCTCACGAATTAGCCATATTCACACCATTTTGCAGTATCTCTTGAGTGAGGCATTCTTTATTCGTATGGCGTTCATCGTGGAAGATCTACGCGATCACCAGCAACATAATAATGTGTAAGTGGCTTCAATCCAATCATGGACATCTGAGTTTACTTCATCTTTAGAGAAAGTGCAATGACGACTGCTGTAAATACAGTTGGTACTAGCATCATTGGACGTGTCATACTAGCAGCGGCAAAGGCATATAGAGTTAACAAACGATCGTAGGTTCATGCCACCTGTCATCTTCGCAGAAGCCTTAAGCATGACAGACCTGATAATATTCGTTGTCTCATGGGATACGTGGTGGACCTTACTCTCATCATACAAGCTGTATTTCAGGCTTCTCTTGGACACGAAGATGGTATTGTATCCCAGGAACGCGTTGAAGAAATCACGGAAAAGTTTGACAAATCGGACAAGAAAATAATCATTCATGATGCAATAAGGGAATTTGTCACTGCTTCTTGGCACACGTTCGCAAGGGATAGCACAATGAATAAGATGGAGTCACTGATAACGGAGAATTTGGCACTCTATAAAGAGTTGTGCAATCGTGAGCAAATTATCCGTACTGTAGATTGTTCATGGATGTTGCGCAACAATGGATCTAACAGACTCTTCTCAAATTACGATATCAGACGTGTCCAACTACCCTTCTCCAGATCTTGCTACAATGTAAACAATAGTGGAAATAATTAACCAGCATAGCTATAATTATACTTCCTAGAGATCTCTCGGGATTATCGAAAGGCACAATGACCTCAGGCCTTCAAGCTTCAAGCTTCAGGCCTGACGTGAATATGCACAAACCCAGAAAGAGGCTGAACTCACACTACATTAATCCTTTCCCCGTCGAGTTTTACATGGCGTCGAGTCGCTTTTGGGCCCTTGTACACACCTGTGCTTCTAAGATAGTGAGCTCGACGGCTCGTCGTTGGGATTTTCTGTGTCATTCAACACCCGAGTCATTACATTTGTTCGAACGGAAGAGCGACGAATACAACCGCGAAACAACGTAGAATTCGGCGAGTTGCTTCTGCCCTGTTATCTCAAGGGCTTACTAACCTGCTTCATGAATATTATGGAGGAACACAGAAGGCCGGGCTAGAATTACGATGGGTATCATCAGGACATGGAATTAAGCCTGAATGTGATTTCTGAAGGGGTGGTTAATCAAGCTCAATAAATCATCTGCTTCAGAAACGTTAATGGGGCCTTTAGCAGTAATGATACAATTTCCAAGTTCACGCCTTAACATGGTCACAACTAATCTTAGATGAAAATACCAGTACCGGTGTATAATTCTCCGTTTTGTCCGACTATAATATATCATATATCAACAACGGAATCAAAGCTACATGAGCTTATACCCACTGAACAAGGGGCTGCTGAATAAAAATAATGACATGTTCAATATCATAATGAGCAATGCTCAGGTGTAAGAAATGGCGACCGTCAAGTCAAGACGGGAACGAAGAACAAAAAAAAAAGGTGGGGGGGGGGATGCAAGAATTTACCCTGCAACTCTTTATCTCCCAAGGTTCAAGAAAACATTGCACCAGTGGCTAGCACGCTCAGCGGGTATCGGACTGTGCTCGAATATATACATATATTCACAGCTCATCGCAGTATGGGAGGTCGTCGTAGTTCGGCGCTTGCGTAGCGGAAGGTTGGGATGTCTGATGGACGGCTGTCGCGCTGGGGTTGGCAGGGATAGCCGTTGCCGGGGGAACCACGACAGATGTGGTGCCACTAGATGGAACGGCGGGGATTATCACACTGTTCGCGACGCAAAGGACCTACATATACATAAGCACTAAAATTGAGAAATAAAAAACGGAATGTAAACAAACCTCGCCAATGTAAATGTTAGTACATTCTTCGTTAATCTGAGGGTTATTCAAGTGCAAAAGAGTAGCGTTAATTCCACCCTTGGCTTGAATACCGTCGCAGGTGTCGCCGTCAACAACAGCGTAGGTCGTCGTACAGTCCTCGCCACTTTTTCCGAGACAGAGGGTCTGGCCTGGGATGAGCGTGGTGCAGGCTGCATCGATGACGCCGTGATTGACAACGGCAAGCTGGTACCTAAAACACGGATCAATTTAGCTGCTGGCTGGTACCCAAGGCGACAACGCACGTTGAGACGTTGTTCTCTTTGGAAATGCTATCGCATATATCCCCTTCCTTTACGACATAATTTCTGTTACATCCAATTGCAAAGATGGCTTGTATAACACGTTAGGAAGCAACGAAATATAAATATAAATATATGATCACTTACATTGAGCAATGAAAGAGAAGAAGAAAACAACGGATGCAATTCTTGTGAACATGTTGACAGGTAATCGGAGTGCTCAAAAAATGAGTGTCTGGCGAAAAGAACGAACGGGGAGAATTAAGGTGGGGATGGCGTCGGAAGACGGGGAACAAGGGCGTTGACTCACGAAACTCCATCGTTCGCTTTTATGTATCTATCGAGAACTTCGGCAAGTTCCTTTTTGCTCCCATCGGGAAAACACTTGGCGCGATGGCTACGTCCTTTTTTTTCGCCTCCGAGCTCCCTTGGCACTCCCGTTTTAGGCTGGTACACACGCCTAGGCCAGGATAGTAGTCTATTGACACGTAGTAGATTGCAGTAGGCTCATATCGTCCCAGTTTTATGCCTTCGCCGAAGATAGGACCATAAGAATGAAGCAAACGTGATTAGATTTCGACCATCTCCATGGCGGTCGTCACCGCGGCGTCACCTGTTACTAAGAACCATATGAAACTTGTATTGCTCCCGCTTTCTTCGAAGGTCGCGGTTCCCACAGCGGCCAATCTATGCACAGTGTTGTCAGGCACCCGTAGGGTTACTTACCTTTTACCTCGCAACGGAATCAGGCTTGCTGACCACGTCGCGACCATTCGTGAGTCTGAACTGTGGCTGTGGCGATCTATGCACTGTGATCGAAAGTACGCAAGAGAAACGCTGAAAAAAAAAAAAATTGAAAAGAAAAAAAAAAGGAGAAAATCGTCCGCGACTATGCATTGCATTGCAGTGGATTTTTACGGCATTTACACTGAAAAAGAAGATATTCCATGTATCAAGGCAATTACATTTTCACACTAAAACGTCAAACCTGTCAAAGGTTGCTTAATGGCGTTACGTTGCTAAGTCTTGCCGACGGTGCAAATCTAAATAGATCGTGCGCTCCCGCACTTATAATCCGCAGTGAATGAGAAAAGAAGAGTCGCAAGTCCTGATTACATGTATTAATCCATAAGCGAACACGTCCTATCCTAAAATCTAGGCATCAAGTAAGCATCCTGTTACTGCATATATTCTATAGCAATTATAAGCCGCAACGACTTGACCATTGTTCCTTGCACGGTTGCGAGTTCCCACAGCCACTTAAACACGGACTAGTATACCCATGTATACGATCTGGCAAACAGCTTCTAGGAAAAGGAACGTAATTCGCCTACGACGCTGTGCCGGATTCACAGTCGTCGTTGGATTTGTCACGCTATTCACGGCGATGGAGGGATCCGGAAGGACCACTGATCGCAGAGAGCGAAGCTAAAAAGGCAGTAATCAGCACGAACTTTTGTCTGAAATATCGTATTGAACGTACCAAGAAGAAAGCGTTTGCCAGGAATGCATAGATGAATACGAGCGACCATAATGGATACGGGGCCTTCAGAAATCCTGCGGTCAAAGCTAAGATGACTCTACATCATAGCGTCATCATTGAAGCGAACTTATCAGACATTGGGTGAATATAAAACGTACCCGACAAATTTGTAACCTCCGTACGCTATCAGATCAACGACTTGACTGGAGCCCTGCACGTTCAGGAAGTAGCATCCCAGCTTGACA
>QFEO01005575.1:0-14889 GCA_003316615.1 Amanita pseudoporphyria | reverse complement strand
AATTTGATAGAGCGAGCACATCGGAAGGCGAAGATACGACTGCAAAGCTAACAATAATGGCAGAAGATGAGTTGACTATTAATGAGTCTGATAGAAACATACCTATTGTCAACGCGTTGATGCAAGGGTGGTGGACGCCTTTCAACGGATCTCTTTTCAAACAGGGCGCTGGAGGGGTCACTGTATCCTTGTGCTTGTGGTTGCATTCGTGAACCGCCTGCTCTCGGAGAGTTGTAGCCAGAGGCATAGTCTGGCAGGCGTGTATATGGCACAGACGATGGCGGCGGGGTATTCGTGGTTCTGGTGAAGAAACTCATGAGGGTTGTAAGCTGCGGACGCTCTCGGCTATGTCCGCGCGCCTCTAACTGCTCTCATGTCTTTGCTCAGTAGTCCCAGTTCTACCACCAATGCAGCCTTGCCGCCAGTCTCTGCAATCATAGACTCGTCATGCCAGCTATTGGGACCGACAGCACTGGTGTGCACATCGTCGTTCGTAGCGGAGACATATCACATGAACTTCTCCCCCCCATAGGTCGTTCAAGCGCTCATGGGCATCCTAGTCGGCTTGTCTCTCCTTTACAAGAGACAAAGAGAAAAGCCCATGCGACCTTGGAACATATGGTACGCATACTCTCTTGCGCTCCTGCACCGTAATCAACACAATCAAGGCTGTTTGATGTTTCAAAGCAGGTTGTGGGCCAGCTGTTCGTCCACGGTCTCAATGTCATCATATCCGACGCCATCTCGCGCTATAAATCCGAGGATGCCTGTGTCTTTTACTTTCTAAATGTTTTGGTTGATACCACGCTTGGTCAGTTCTAACCTTTTCCAACAAACCGCATTAATAATTGTTTACGTATAGGCGTTGCACTCTTATACGTCACACTTCATGCGCTCGCTATTATTCTTTCTGACAAGTTACAGCTTAAAGGGTTTGAATCAGGTGTTTATGGAGATCCTCCTTCGTATTCGTATTGGGTGCGGCAAACTGCCGTATATGTGTTATCATTGACAACTTTGAAATTTCTGGTGCTCTTGATTCTTATATGGTTTCCTGGCTTGTTCACGATCGGAGATTGGTTACTTAGCTGGACTCGGGTTGGCACCGGCGATGCACTCCAGGTTGTCTTGTATGTCGTTTCTCCTCCCCTTGCTCGGTTCCTAACAGTTATCTAGCGTCATGGGATTATTTCCCATCATTATGAACGTTGTGCAGTTTTGGTTTATCGACTCCATCGTGAAAGCCCACCACAACAACGTTATGCTCGATTCAACAACGGATTTCCAACATGCTCATCGAGAATCGTTATTTGATGTGCCGTCCGATGACGATGACGAGGACACTACCTATGCCTCCCATGATATTGAAAATCCTCGGCGGCTTTCGCCCTCACGGTCTGTATTCATAGCTACGAGCAGTTCTCTTGACAAGACGGATGCAATGCGAATATTACCAGAGGGACAGAAATCGGCCGACACGAAATCGATCTACGATCAACATTCCTATCCTCCGAGTTTATCAGGCAGCTATGCCTCGACTTCAACGATGGCAACATCGCCCAAGCCTGCAAAGAACCTACTTAAACTAGCGAATCGGCGGCGCAACGTACATGGGACCCACACTCCTTCAGATTCCCATTCCATTCACCAGCCGCAGCCTCGAATACCCCAAATAGCATCCGCAGCAAAGAGTCTAGAACGCGAAGTCCGCAATCCGACCATTGATGATTGGGCGGAGTCGTGGGATGAATCGGGCGATTGGACAAATGATGGTGTAAAAGATAGAGCACTGGAATCCTGGGATAGCACTACGCCTATTCATGGCTCTAGCTGAGCGCCGATGGACAGTTTTGGGTCATTGTACATTACCTTCTCTCATTAATAATATATGCCAGGCGTTGTACACGTGCCTCAACTGACCCATTTTCAATTTTCTAATCGCGCCCCCTCTCGTGTTTCAAAATGCAGGCCACTCTACAATCGCCATCTGCTGGGCAATCTGCTCCCACGACAGCCATAGTCGCTCGAGACTTTTCCCTCGAGAACATCCTCGGCGAAAACCCCCAAGACATTCTGCACCCGGACGCAAAGCTCAATGGCACCTCTGCTACGGGCTGGGATGAGGAATCTACCGAGAGACCCCTTGCAGAGGGATACTGTGTAGAGTGTGAAGGTGAGTGCACATCACTCAGCTAGCCGTCGTCCTTGCGAGGCGCTAACGTTTTCCAGACCAGCCTGCACAGGTCTTTTGCGAAACATGCAAGGACGCATATTGCGAGGTCTGCTTTCCAGCGCAACATAGGAAGGGATCACGAAAACACCATACCACTAGACTAATAGACCAAAAATCTGAGAAGAAAACACAGGCTACCTCAAGCAACGATGACGCAGTGCGTATAAGCTCGTGATCCGTTCCGCCCACATGACCTAAAACATGTCATGAAACATATAGATGGATGTAGAGATGGAGAAGGGGGACGCAAAAGATGCTGACGACGATGATTCAGACGAAGATTGGGAACGAATCACTACTGCGGGCACAAGTACTTCGTCGGTGGAACTTCCAGGCGCTC
Organism: Amanita pseudoporphyria; assembly: GCA_003316615.1. Taxonomy (NCBI): domain Eukaryota; kingdom Fungi; phylum Basidiomycota; class Agaricomycetes; order Agaricales; family Amanitaceae; genus Amanita; species Amanita pseudoporphyria. Next base: position 12,316 of record QFEO01005575.1, on the reverse strand, counting down.
TACCTGCCGTCGGTAGCTCCGTAGGAGACTGGTTTCTAGAGCGGTCGAGATACATACCGATGCGTTTTACCCTGGGCGAGCGCAAGTACCTCCGACTACTAGAAGCAGCGCTCACTGTATCCGAATATACCGACAAAATTGATACCATTGGGTTCGGGCTCTCCAAAGCGAAACGAATCGTCCAGCAGATCCGCGAGCTTTGTGCTATCATGTCCGGGTTACTTCTTTCCGCCGATTATAAGCAAGGACAAGAGCTCTTCCAGCATAGAGACTTCCAGGCGAACGCCGAATTCTATCAGACTGTGTTCGAGCTCGGACGGCGGCATAAAATCATGAATCCTGACAAAATGCGGACGACGTACGGCAAGCTGATCTATCTCTTGCAGGTAGAGTTGTTTCACCGTGCATCCCGGGATGGTCTTATGGTCAGTGATAGGACAGCCAAACACCGGAAGTGAAAGATTTGTTGGGATTCAGCTGCATAAAACCTATCAAAACGGTGTACTCTCTACTCGAGGAACACGATGCTCTCGACGTTCTCCGGGATGATCTTATCACAGTGGCAACGAAGGAGATCTACTCCGAGGGTCGTACTCGTCGAGAAATACAGCGCGATATTAAGAGCAAGGAACTTGCCATTGAAAAACTCTCCGCCAAGTATCAACAGGGCGGACTTTCGCAAGAGCATGTGCGGCAGTGTCTATATTCTATTGGGGATAATCACGCGTTTCTCCGCGCCAACCGTGATCCGTGTGAACAAATAATTCAGTATCTGAAAGAACACTTCCATCCGACACAAGCCAGGGACCCAAAGAGCAGCCTGGCTATCCGGAGTGGGAAGAGTGGTGCAAGGCTTACACACGACCATAGTAAACAATACGCATATGTCCTCCAGAGTTTGACTCTGTGGAGAGAAATCCTCTATGGTAAGCTTGTTTCATTGGATATATGCGCCACACTCAACTAATGGGCTGAACTCTACGCAGACATGTTCCGTCTATGGTCGCTAGCTGAGCAGGACCTTCTATCTGAAAACGTCCCATACCGACTTCGTGACACGGGTCAAGGACTGAACCGAGTGCAGGCAGCTCCCAAGACATCGCGCATGATGCAGACTATTCTTCAGAAAGCGCAAAAAAGCGTTGGCACGTGGATAGGATCGAGTGTCATCCACATGGGCGACCACAACGTCCCCAACGCGCTCATGTTCATTGACAAGTATACCCAAATATACCGCATCCTACTGCCGATATGCAACACACTGTCTCAAATACCCAAGCTTGCCGCTGTTCCTGCGTTGAGGTCGTACATTGAGGACGAGTTTGGATCAGCGGAGAATCTGTGCAGGGAGATCCTCAGCGACTTTTTCCGTCATGGATTCGACGGGTCGGGTGCTGACAACTTCTTTGATGCTGGTAGCTGCATAGACGGTCGATTGACGAGCGCGTGGAATTGGTGCAGTTCATTAGAGAAGAAACGATATTTCCACGTTTTCTTACTGACAGGTGAGGCCCCTTGCTTTGATGCCATGTTTGACACTAATTTATTCATCTGTCATAGGTTTCGTTGGTTTTGATGGAGCATGGTAGTTGACATTCGATGTTTCGTTCCGTACGATGTGTATCTCTCCCATCCCCATCAACCAGGAAGACAACCCCATTAGATTGTAAAGTGCAGTGCGAAAAGTAGCTAAAATACAACTACGTGACCGGCGGTACTACGAAACCAGCTTGTCTTTTTGCGTTGGCCACCACTTCCAAGACGCTTGCCAGACCTGTCCTCCATGCCAATACCCGTTTCTCTAGAATCTCCCATTGCTCCTTCTCAAACACCCTGGCCGTAGATTTCACGACACGCAGCGATTGATTCGTCTGTGACATCTTGCCCCATAAGAGACCGGCTCGAATGACTGTAATCGTTGAGAACAAAGCCCAATATGATAAATTGCACACACCATCAATGATCCAACTCTCGACTTGTGACACATCTATTTGCAACGTTTCAGCGATTCTAGAGTAGGGAAGATCTTGTCCAATATATTTGAAACCAAGAGATGTGAGCGTGAGGAGACGGATCTTGCGCTCGAGCTGCGATTTATCGAGATCTGAATGTAATGCCGTATTGTGTAAGCGGCTTCAACGCATTTGAGTATACCCACTATATTTTTCAACAGCATCCGGATGATTTGCTAACCAAGCCTGGAACTCTTCAAGTCCATTATTTACGAACAGCTGCAGAAGGGAGAATAGCTCGTGGTCTTTCGCGGTCACTACAGAATTAAGCTTGAATAGCGGACCGAAATCAAAGATCGTCGGAAGTCGTAGTCCATCTGCAATAACATTGACTGCAGCTATCCTTGCGTCAGGAGACGACTCGGGCAGCAGTCTAACATATGTTAAGGAGTACTCGTACGCCTTTCCTCTAGAATAGCGATTAGAGGTGAACAGATACAACTAAAGAAAAGCTCACGGTTGGCCACATTGGGCGTAAGCGTCTGCAATTGTCTTTGCGAATGCCGCTTTGTCCGCGTCGGATATATCCCACCCAGCTAACCATTTCTCCACGTCGGATCTAGACAGGTTTAAAGCGTCGAGCTCGTCGTTTGCAGAGGCAAGATCTAGAATGGCAGTATAGACGGAGAGCCTCAAGGATGACGTCCTCGATATCGCATTGAAAAGATTTGACAATCTAAAGCAAATATCATAAGGTGACTGGGACAGTAGAAGGCAATTGTCGAACATGCGGTATTTTACAGATGCTTTGTCTGCGGGAGCCAACGAAATGACTTGGAGGAGCGTGTCTATGTGACCTGAGATCTCTGACGAGTCCAACGCATACAGCGTGAACAAGTGGGCATAAATCATATTAAAAAATCCCTCGATTTCTAGCCATAATTAGAAGCACATCGCGGGACATACGCCAGGTCCATACCTTTATCAGTTCCATCTCCTAGTCCTTTTACTTCTGACAAGAGTTGAGAGAACACTTGTCTTCTCCTTTTATCATCTTCATTGAATGGAGTTTGGCCTCCCTTATTCTCGACCACTTCAACGAACGAGCGTACAACTGCCTCACGTTCTTCGTCTGGCCGACCTCGCACAATATAGTGTACAAGCTCCTGGACCTTTCATACAGATTGTTTAGTGGTTATTAAGGGACGACAGGAACATAAATGTGTACCTGTTCTTCGGGCGTGCCCTCCGCAAAGACGGAGACGGAATCGGTAAGAACCATTTTATCTTTCCTTACAATCCATCCAAAACTTCATAGTTTGGCGAAGGTGATGGACAACATGAGCAAATAAGACCTGATCTCCTATAGTAACGCCAGGCCCCAGATTCCAGAGGGCATGGCCAGATTGATAAATATGAAGCTTCCGTCAGTATGTACATACCGAGCTGAAACGCCGAACTATCACGGCATAGGCAAACAGCAAGCTCTGTCGGAATTTCTGTTATAGTAATCTCTGTTCTGGCATTGCCGGTGAAAACTAATTTACCCGCATCAGTTGGTAACTGACAATGATCTGACAAAAGTCCATGTGTGCCTTGGCAACACACACACGACATGCTGGTGGATGCATGGACATCTGCAGATCTGCAGATCAAGCAATAATTACGTGTGGATTGAAACGTAGACTGGCACGGCACCCCTTTACATTCACCTAGCCTATATATAAAGAGCCGAACGTTTTACGCGCCGGATATCCCCTATATCCCCATTTTCCCCCCGACGAACATGGGCCAGCTTTCACTGGTGGTCTTGTTCGTGCTTGCCGCGTCGGCGTTCGCCTTACCCCACAGTACGGTGCACCTAGTCAAAGAAAGCGTGAACTTACCCAAAGGATGGGTGGGGTATAGCACTCCTTCACCAGATCATGTTATTTCGCTTCGCATTGGTCTGCCCCAACCCAACTTCCCAAGTTTAGAGCAACACTTGTACGAAATCAGCGACCCCGACCACTCTCGTTATGGAGAGTACTTTTCCAAAGAAGAGGTTGAAGAACTCGTCGCCCCCCACGCCGACTCTCTCAGCGCGGTAAATGACTGGCTCAGGACCTATGGATATGAAGAAAACGACATCATCCGCTCTCCTGCCAAAGATTGGATTACAATTGAAATACCAGTCCGTTTGGCTGAGGAAATGCTTGACACCGTGATTAACTTTTTCTTTGATTCCAAAATGTGTTTTCTAATTTTGTATCAGAAATATCATGTTTATCGGCATGAGTCAAGCGGCGACTATCTAGTGAGAACAACAAGTTACAGTCTCCCTCAGCATTTGCACGAGCATATTGACGTCATTCAACCAACAACTATGTTTGCCCGCTTTAAAGCAGACAAATCCACTCTGGTTTGGATGGAGGATGACGACGAGGGTGCTAAAGATTCTGAGGGACAGATTACTGATCCAAACACGGGTGCCGTGGTGGATGCCAGTTGCAATAAGACGATCACGGTTAAATGCTTGCAGCAATTGTACAATGCTGTCGGCTACAAGCCTTCAGCGCGTAAGAATACGATCGCTGTTACTGGATACCTGGAAGAATACGCCAACATCCACGACCTGCAGTCATTTTATGCTGACCAACGGCGTGACGCACTCAACTCTTCATACAAATTTATCTCAGTGCATGGTGCGCCATTTATTTTCGCGAGACAAATTTACTAATTTTGGTTCTCCAGGTGGTTTAAATTCTCAAAATCTGTCAGAGGCCGGTGCTGAGGCCAATCTTGATGTTCAATTTGCATTTGGACTGTCTTTCCCGATTCCGGTTAGCTCAATCAATTTATCGTAAGAAAATAACATCAACACCTATTTAGGGTACTTTCTATTCCACTAAGGGGATGCCACCATTTATTCCCGACGAGAACACGCGAACCAATACTAACGAGTTAAGTAGAATATTAATTTTATTGGTTTTGACTCTAAATGGTGAATCATAGGCCTTACACTGAGTGGTTGCATTATGTACTATCACATCCGAACACGCCTCTAGTCATCTCAACTAGCTATGGTGATGACGAACAAACAGGTAAGGTTAATTTAATTCTGCATGTCATGGTCTCATTGGCTATTGAATCATTCAGTTCCTGAGAAGTTTGCGCGGAGGGCCTGTGCGGGTTTTGCTCAGCTAGGTGGCATCACATCCCTGTCATTAAGTTTTTTTTGTGACCAAGATTGAACAGCCGCACGGGGTGTGTCCGTTATATTTTCATCCGGCGATTCTGGCGTCGGCGATGGCAACATGAACCCTTTGAATCAGACCTGCCATTCAAATGATGGGCGTAATGTGACCCGTTTTCTGCCTGCTTTCCCTGCATCGTAGGTATCTACAGATAATGTCGCAATCTACCCACTAAATTTTATTTCATAGCTGCCCGTAGTTAGTTGTTTATTGCATATCCTAGCTCCCATCTTGATCAGTTATTGATAGCATCACTGCTGTCGGCGGAACCCAAAATGTCCCAGAAGTCGCCGTATCACGGTTCTTCTCTGGTGGAGGATTTAGTAACTATGTGAGCAGGATGGATTCATTGCAGTGCTTAAATCTCACAGTTATAGTTTGCTCGCCCTCTTTACCAAGAGGCAGTTGTAAACAAGTACCTGTCTGGGCTTCCAACTGGCCTCTATGATGGTCTTTACAATCGGCGAGTCATTTTATTCCTCAGGTTTCAGGCTAGGCTGACTTTATATTAGGAGCGGACGCGTAAGTTAACGTCGCTTGAATCTGCTTCATAACTAAAAATATCCTAGGCTTATCCGGATGTTGCTGCACAAGGAGATTTTTTCCGCATCTTTTGGAGAGGCAAGGCAGTGAAGATAGGGGGCACCTCTGCTTCTTCTCCAACATTCGCCGGCATTATCGCACTTTTAAACGATGTCCGGCTGAGAGCGGGGCAACCTCCCCTTGGTTTTTTGAATCCATTAATTTACGGCAAAGCAATCAGTGGCTTCAACGATATTACCGTAGGGCACAATGGAGGATGTGGTACCCGGGGCTTTAATGTGAAGTCTTTGGTTCTTTGTTATTTACGTGTCGCTAATGGTGCTATTATCGTAGGCATCCGCTGGATGGGATCCCGGTGAGTCAACTTTATTGCCTTTTGTGGTCCTTTATCTCAAAGATCACTTCAGTCACCGGCCTTGGAACACCCAACTTTGGTAAATTGAGGAAATTGGTGTTGCTCTGATGAGGAACGCCTTAACACCTTGAAACGCGTATAAGCCGAGAGTAGAGGGATGATTTATGTAATTTACCCAACAGACACTTGGTAATCGTAATATAGTCCTGATTGAGAAACTGTCTAAAGTTGGCATTTGTCACCCATCCTTCATGCACGTAACCGAGGTTATGTTTCAGAAAGGTCTGACGATCTCAGTCGCTGTTCTCGGAACCGTAATGTCGGATACATCATTTCTTGGGCTAAGCGTTAATACACTCTACAGCGACGGCCATAGGTCATCCGTTGTCGCATGAGTAGCTCGCTTCCTAATTATGTGTCGTGAAGTTGCTCCTGGACGACCGTGTAATGCATCCCACATGATTGCTTGCGGCCGACAAGTGCCGTATATATCAATGCATGGTGCTACCGACCGTCGTGGGGACAATTTAACGCAAGTGATTCCCCTGACTCTGTGCCGAGCTGTTAAAAGGCCTGCTTATAACCTCTTGCCGTCTGTCTTGTTTCCCTCATACCTTAAGGCACATGAGGCTCTTCCGTGTCGTCCGCAGCGTGCTCATATTCACACTCGCCGCTTCTGCATACGCGGCTCCACGCAGTACAGCATACTCGGTCAAGGAAACTTTTGATTTGCCTAGAGGATGGTCGAAGCACTGCGCTCCCTCGCCTGACCATGTCATTTCTCTCCATATTGGACTACCCCAGCCCAACTTTCCCTCACTGGAACGCCACTTGTTCGAAGTCAGCGACCCTGACCATTCGCGTTATGGGAACCATCTTACCAAAGAAGAGGTCGAAGAACTTGTTGCCCCTCACCCACATTCTCTCAACGCAGTGAATGAATGGTTGGCAACTTACGGACTTGGGGAAAATGACATTGTTCGCTCCCCTGCCAGAGACTGGATTACAATCAATATACCCGTCTCTTTAGTCGAAGAGATGCTTGATACTGTAAGTAGCTGTTTATCATATTTTTTAAAAATAGGCTTAACGTCATTAGAAATACCATGTATATAAACACGAGAACAGCGGTGACTATCTTGTCAGGACGACCAGCTACAGCCTGCCAGAACATTTGCACGAGCATGTTGACGTGATTCAACCCACAACCTCGTTCGGACGCTTCAAAAGGCAGCATTCCACCATTTACTTGATGGAGGATGATACGCTCGAACAGAAAGCTTCCGAGAGCCAGATCATCGATTCGGTGACTGGCCTCACCGTGGATGCCAGCTGTAACAAGACGATCACTGTCAAGTGCTTGCAACAATTATACAATGCTGTCGGTTATGTACCCAAGGCAACGGACAAAAATAGCATTGGGATTACTTCATATCTGGAACAATACGCCAACATTCAAGATCTTCAGTCCTTCTACGCTGAACAACGGCCTGATGCTCTCAACACTTCCTTCAAATTTGTCTCTGTTAAGGGTGCGTTTGGTTCATGAATTGTAAGTGATGATTCGTTACTGATCGTTTTACAACATACCAGGCGGTATCAACCCTCAAAACTTGTCATTGGCAGGTGCCGAGGCGAACCTTGACGTGCAATTTGCGTTTGGTCTTTCCTTCCCGACCCCGGTAGGTTATTTTTCATATAGCATAACGTTGACGAATCAACACCATTATGTAGAGCACGGTTTGGTCTACTGCCGGCCGGCCGCCATTCATTCAAGATGCACTCACAGTAAACAATACGAACGAGTTGGGCTTTATTCTTCATGAGTATTACGAGTCTGTTGTTAACTAGTATTGTTAGACCTTACCTTGACTGGTTGGACTACGTGCTATCGCAGGAGACTGTTCCTATGGCTATTTCTACTAGTTATGACGACGACGAACAAACAGGTATGTGCATATTTATTTCATGACTCCACGATGCGTTACTTTATCGTTTTCTTCCCGTCAGTTCCTAGAAGTTTCGCGTATAGAGCTTGTGCTCAGTTTGCACAGCTAGGTAGGGTTAGATGGCCCTGATTTATCGGTTGTTCTGACCATCGTCAGGCGCACGGGGCGTTTCTTTGATGTTTTCTTCTGGTGACAATGGCGTTGGTGACGGTGACGTGAATCCCGCGACTCAACAGTGCTTCACAAACGATGGCCTCAACCAGACTAAGTTTATACCCCTCTTCCCGTCGAGGTGCGTATAGAAAATGGGTGCATTAGTTCATTGCTAACGCGTACAACAGTTGCCCATAGTCAGTTACCTATCTGAATATCTTATTCATTCATCCTCAACTTGGCGTATATAGCGTCACTGCAGTAGGCGGTACCCAGCATTTCCCTGAAGTCGCTGTGTCGCGCTTCTTCTCCGGTGGCGGTTTCAGCAATTACGTAAGTGCGCTTTCATATGCTACACCTTATTTTATCACAAATTCATGTTATTCTAGTTTAATCGTCCTTACTATCAGCATAGACATGTGGGTGCTTACTTGAGGGAGCTACCTGAGGGTCTCTATGAGGGCCTTTATAACCCGTAAGTCTTCAATAGTTGGGCAACATTCAAAGCTAATTTTCTACAACTAGGTACGGGCGTGTAAGTCGACAGTACTGGTTTGTATTTGTTGCATGACTAATTGACTTTAAGGCGATCCCTGACGTCGCTGCCCAAGGTGACTTCTTCCGAATCTGGTTGAGCGGCGTTCCAAGGAGGATTGGAGGCACATCCGCCTCTTCGCCCACATTCACCGCCATAGTCGCCCTATTGAACGATGCAAGGCTCCAGGCAGGACAACCTCCCTTGGGCTTCTTGAACCCAATGCTTTACAGTAGGTTATATAAGGGCCTCAATGATATCACCGTCGGAAACAACGGCGGTTGTGGTACGCCGGGCTTCAACGTAAGTTACCTGGTTCCGAAATGAGTTTTTCGTCTGATATAAGTTTTTTACTTAGGCAACTGTTGGATGGGATCCCGGTGAGTATACAACGTATCTTCGTTATCCATACCTCATAGTTTGTTTCAGTCACTGGACTTGGGACGCCTGATTTCGGCAAGCTGAGGGCTCTGTTGGGTGTTTGACGACACATCATCGTTGATACCCAAGAAGACTCACAATGGTACAAGAAGGGTATATATATAACACATGGACAGCTATTACTTTTGTAAACATTATTTCCGCATTCTCTTCTTGAAGCGTTCCATAACCTGTTATCATTCGTTCGTATACCGCGTTCTTTTCGTTGAATAGTAGATAACGACATACCAATTCATCGGTCGCCATCTGTGGCTTGTCGTAATGAACTTTCTTCGGCACATCGTCTTGCGGCGGCAGTCCCATAGCCTCAAGCTTTGCGTCTCGTAGAATATCTGCGTCAGATTTGGCTTTCAGGTTTGGCCGATAGACTGGAGGGTAACAGTCGTCATCGTCTGACGCAACATAGGCCTAGAATCACTTACAGCGAGTTGCTACTAAATGCTCTTCGTCGTTCTTGACTATCTTCTTGCGTTCCTGTCGCTCTTCAGCCACAACTCGTTTCGCCTTTTCTGTCTCTTCTATATTCTTCAGACGCGTACTAAGACAAAGATAAGAGCCTCGGAAAATCGTCGGGCAAGCCCACGTACTCCATGCCCAGATCTACTTCGGGTATCGCAGTCAGCATACTCATGCTGGTCGTTACGTTGCCTTCTTGTAGAGGCTTAGAATGTTCTAGCCTCCACTTTTCTGAAAGTCTGTACAGCGACTCTTCTGGATCCTCGGGACCCTTTGCATCCTCATCTTCACGAGGCCCACTCCGTATCTGGAGGTTCTCTTCAATATATGCCATCCTAGGGGGGGATTTGATTCAATCTTAGTTAAGGAGAGACAACAAGGGAGTCGGCGCACATATGTTTATCTACGTCCAACGCATTTGTCTGCTGCGTGAAATTATTGGATCGTATCACCCTTCTCGTCTTCGCCATTAAATCTTCCGTTTCGCTATAGTCAAATGTGGGTGTAAGGTATTGGCACATGGGTAGTACACTTTGCAATGTACGTACTCATCATCATCATCTCTCACTCCTCCCTTTCGTAGTCCCCCTGTTTCCTCCTCCCTAGCACGCTTCTTTTTCTTCTTAGCGTCTCCCTTCTGAAGCTTGGTCACGTCGATGCCCTCCCTTGCTTTTCTTAGCTTTCGCAGTTCAATAAGGTCTGCCAACCTTACAACAAAGTCCCGTCAAATTGTGCTAATTTTACTTTGAAGAACAACATACGGAAGCCTCGCCTCTTCCTCGTCCTCAGGGACGACGTTATCTTCATTTATTTCGGGCGAAAGCTCACGTTCACGAACGCGGGGCTGAGGACGGGTGCGTTTCTTGATCATTGGCTCTTGTGTGGCGGTGCAAGACAAGAATGAGGCTTTGTTACATAAGGTCGTGAAGTCCAAGAATATGCAGAGATGGCTAGGCATAAAAACGGACCAAAAACAAGTACGTATACACCAGGTTGGACATACCAGGTGGTAAGAGAGAGGTATACACTAGCTTCTACCCATACACTCCTTTCTTTATTTTGTCATCATTATCCAAGATTTGAGCGAATCTCTAAAACGCTCATGAGGATTCATTCTCGGTTGGGCCGGGCGTGGGGTATCCAGTGGGTTCCACACTCGGGGCCCTAATTTCAACAGGTTCACTTATAGGCGATCCGGGCAATGGATGCTCTGGACGCATTTCATAATGAGAGAACATGGATTCTGGCGCTCGTATGGTCCCGCGACGCAACCTTGGCAAATTGTGGGCCCTTTCATCGCTCATTTCCGCACTGCGCCGCCCAGGTTCGTGATGATCCGGGGATGCGCTCCTTGCTGGAGACGCTAATGGGACCCATGTAGCACTCGATACACTCGGCTCAAAGATGTACGTAAAGCCTTCATCTGCATTATCGCCATTTTGTGTTTCTCCATCTTGCGAACCCGCGCCCACTGTAGATTCGTGAAGGTGGCTTCGTCCAAATGGGAAAAATCGTCGCGTAGCAGGTCGTGGCCCTCGCGCAACATCTCTTTCTCGTGACTCCACAGATCCTTCACTTCCCTCGGGCCTCGCTTCTCTGATGCTTGTTCGTCGTCGTGAAGTAAAATCGTTAAAGTCCACCGTTCTTGAGCGTGATGAAAGGCGTATGGATGGTTGCCGTCTAAGACTTGTGCCAGAGGACGACGTTGACATCGTCCACGACCCGTGACGCCCAACGGTCGAAGGGGGGCGCATTGCCATTGCCACAGAACTTTCTTCGGCTGGCGGTGACGGACTGCTTGAGAGTACCCTCCTAGTTGGCCAGAAACCGTAAGCCTCATACAAATCTTGATTTAAGCGTGCGCCATCTGCAAACGAATCCAAGGCAAGGTCTAGTTCATCTTCATCGCCCTCCACGTCCATTCCGTTTGGTGGTACAGACAAATAGTCCGAAAGATTAACCGTCCTTCTTCCCGGGAAATTTCGGCTTGGGCGTTCTCTGTATATCCGGAGTGGCGTAGCCAGGAGCCGCAAACTTTTGGCCGTGCGGTCGGCAATCAGCCTACGATCGCCCGCAGCGGGCCTTATGCGACGCTCTGCCAACTCCTGCAACGGTTAATAGTCCATTCCCATCGATCAACAGCAGCGACTCACTCTGACGAGTATATCAACAAAGGTTGTTGTGAACGAGTCACCTGTGTCCAAATCCTTTACAAAGCTCTCGTACGTAATACCAGGCTCGGACTTGTCCAGCGCAGCACGCTGGATGGCGCCTGTTCTAAAAGTACAGGGTTATTCTCTTGCCTTCAACTGGCGGTTGAAGCATAGCGTACACTAGAGTCGTGACTTTTGCATGCAAAACGTTGTCGAGATAATTCGGAGTCCTGTACAATTAAGGTGAGCGGATGAATCCTATTCCGCCCAGCAGCTGATGAACACACCATTGCCCCATTTTGCGTACACTACCGTCTGTTTTGAAAATAAATACTATGGGGGGGCCAAAGTGACCAGTGGAGGACGAGGGGAAGGAGAGCAGACGCTGAGGCAGTGAAGGTCAGAAACAAGGCCAGCGTCTCGTCGCCGGTCAAAACAGATGTCAACAAAGGTGTGGCTATCTACGATGCCCCTGCTCCGCCGTCTTCACTATGGTCACCAGTCTGACTAGTTCCATTTGCCTTGGCTGCTGCGGCTCGTGTT